>JARFIW010001297.1:2300000-2305000 GCA_036346225.1 Platerodrilus igneus | reverse complement strand
CGTAATGCGTATGCGTGTGCGTATTGCGTATGCGTGTGCGTTTCGTTGCGTATGCGTATGCGTTGTCGTGTGCGTATGCGTATGCGTTGCGTTGCGTATGCGTTGCATGCGTATGCGTATGGCGTTGCGTATGCGTATGCATGTCTGTGCGTTGCGTATGCGTGTGCGTATGCGTGGCGTATGCGTATGCATGTGGTGTGCGTATGTGTGTGTATGTGTGTGTGTTTAGGCGCGCCATGCGTCGGTACGCATGCGGTACCATGCGCTCGCGTCGCGTCGCGTACGCATGCGCGTCGCCGTCGCTGCGCTACGCGTACGCACGCGTTGCGTAATGCGTTGCGTAATGCGTTGCGTTGCGTGTGGTGTATGCGTATGCGTATGCGTATGCGTATGCGTGTGCGTGTCGTTGCGTATGCTGTGCGTTGTGGCGTATGCGTGTGCGTGTCTGTGCGTTGGCGTGTGCGTATGCGTATGCTGGCGTTGCGTTGCGTGTTGCGTATGCGTATGCGTGTGCGTATGCGTGTGCGTGTGCGTATGCGTGTGCGTGTGGTGGCTGTGCGTGTGCGTGTGCGTGTGCGTGTGCGTGTGCGGTGCGTGTGCGTGTGCGTGCGTGTGCGTGTGCGTGTGCGTGTGCGTGGCGTGTGCGTGTGCGTGTGCGTGTGCGTGTGCGTGTGGTGGTGTGTGTGCGTGTGTGTGTGTGTGTGTGTGTGTGTGTGTGTGTGTTTTTTTCAGAGGCAAAAATATTTATTTTCAAATTAATATATACATGGAAAAAATAAATATATGCACTGCAACACATCACCAATTAGTCTTCTCATGGAACCGCCGTGCAGCATTACTTCGCGAAGTGGTTGTGGCTATCACGCTCTTCATTTCGGGTTCGTATTAATTTTTTACGATTCTCTTCTATTTAGATATGTATTTCCAATAATTCCTATACGTTTAGTTTCGTGTTCGATTCAAATTTTAATCTTTTCTTTTATATTTTCTTTTTTTTGTTTTTTTTTTTTTATATGAGATATTTAATCTTCTTTGATGAGGTTCAGTTATATCTTCATCTCTGAATGTTTTTTCTCAACATTATATTTTTCAATAATGCTTTTATATCAAATCATCTTTCACAGCTTGTTATTCCATGCATTATTATAAATTACGCGTAGTCATGTCAACGTTAATTAGTTCAATACTTGTTTGAAAATTAAAATTTTGTCAAGTATCCAATAAATTATTGAACAATATCTTATTAACTGTCTTTGTAGTTACTTCAGCTTTGTTTGTTTTAAGTTTCTCCTTGTAAACAGAATACACACTAAATTGTTCTTACTTTCGGCTTAAATACCATAAAATGTAGTTTAAATTTAGTACTTCAATTATTTGTTTTGATACACAATTAATATGATTAACGTTTTAAATAGCCTTTTGGAAACCTTGACTCGTTCCATTTGAGTTATGGTCTGTAGTAAAAACAATTTTAACTTTACTTGAAATTTCTAAATCGTATATACTTCCATTATACAAATAGTGTCATCATAATTGGATCCTATAATTGTTTAATTATTTGTTGTCTGCCTTCGTTCATTATCACATCGTCTTAGTTCTTTAAGTACTAGTGATGCAAATAGTGCCACTGCTGACCATATCGCCTGTGATTCTAGCATTTTTCAACTAGTGTTTCTGGACTTATAATTTTTTGTAAAGTTAATCATTTCCTCCTTAGTTTTCGAAATCTTGGACAAATAAAAAACACATGTTCTGCATCTTCTAAAGTGTTTGGGCAATCTGGGCAATTAGGACTTATATCTAGATTAAATCTAAAAAGATATGCTCTAAAACATCCGTGACCGCTCAGCAATTGCGTCAGGTAAAAGTCTAATTCTCCATGGCATCTACCGAGCCACGGTTCTAACAATGGTATCAATCGATACGTCCATCGACCTTTTTCCGATGTGTCCCAATTCCGTTGCCATTCTGTCACCAGTTTAGTTTTTTCTTCTGTATTTAGCTTCTTCGTAGTTTTTCTTTTGTGATACCACTCACGACGATAGTGCACTAATAGTTCAATCGGAGGCATACCTGCGATAATACATGCAGCGTCGTATGAAATTGTACGGTAAGCGCATATCACTCGTAGAGCGCACAATCTGTATACAGAAGAAATCCTGCGACAGTTAGCTTTAATTTTAATAGAATCGGCCCAGATTGGAGCTGCATATAAAATTATCGAAGTGACGACTGATGCCAAAAGCAACCTCTTGCTGCTTTTTGGTCCGCCAACGTTTGGCATTAGTCTTGAAATTAGATTTGCTGTGTTTGCTCCTTTCGTAGTCACAACTGATAAATGTTCTTTAAAGGTTATTTTGTCATCGATTATTACGCCTAAGTAACGCACACTTGGATCAGATATAGCTTCATGTTTGTCGACGTATATACTTATTTTTTCTCTTACTTTTCTGCTGGATACAAGTACTACTTTGGTTTTCTGCAGCTAATTCAAGATTTAGTTCTTTTAAATGTTGTCTTATCAATTCCACAGATTCATTGCAAATTTGTGCTACTTCTTCTTTTAATTTTGCTGTAACTACTAATACCAAATCGTCCGCAAATGCTATAACCGTAACTTCTTTCGGCATTTGTAGTCGTAAAACTGAATCAAAGGTTAAATTCAAAGGAATTGGACCTAGAACCGAACCCTGCGGGACTCCGCCCGTAATAATATATTCTTTGGGACCCTCAGATGTGTCGTACTTAAGAATTCTATTTCTAAAATAGTCTCTAATTATTTTTCTTAGATATGCTGGAATCGAAGTTTTATGAATAGCTTTTCTATGCAACTCCATTTCACGGAATTGAAAGCATTCTTTACATCCAGTGTTACAACTCCACAATATTTTTTGATCCTTTTTCCAGCGTTTTCCAATAGTGTTATTGCGGATAATATTAGTGACACAGTTAATTGCATCCACAGTTGACCGTGATTTTCTAAAACCGTATTGATTATTTGAAAGTATTGCTTCTTCTACAACCATCTCTAGTCTGTTTTTAATAATCTGTTCTAAAATTTTTCCTGCTGTGTCAAGCATGCATATAGGACAGTATGATGATGGTTTGTCTGGTGGCTTATTTTCTTTTGGTATTAATACTAGAAATTGTTTTCCATGGTTCAGGAAACACGCCTTCATTTAAGCAAGAACTGTACAGGTCTACAAACATATCAGGATGCTTTGCAATAGCGGTTTTCAGAGCTATGTTCGGAATACAATCCAAACCAGGTGCTTTATTGTTTCCAATTTTACCACAAGCTTTTACAACTTCAGCTACTGTAACCGGTGGTATGTCTTTTGCATTACAGTTTAAAACAGTTTTATATTTTGTTTCGCATTGTTTTGGAAATAACGTGCTAACTATCTTCTTTAGGAAAACTGGACATCTAGGAGGTAAGAAATATTTTTGTTCAATCTTCCATTAGTGTTTTATAGGTCTTCCCCAAGGATCAGTGTTAACTTCTAAGCAAAGTTCATTCAAAATTTCTGTTTGCTAGACTTAATAGCACACGTCAATTTTCTTCGAGCAGTTTTGTATTCTTGTTGAAGATTAAACAAATCATTTTTACCTCTTGAGCGTTGATATCGCCTCCTTAGACGATGGCATTCTCTGCGAGTTCAGCAATATCGTTATTCCACCAGAAAACGTTATTGTGTCCTCTATTCACAACTTTTGGCATAGAAGCATTGCAAGCCCTCTTTATAATGTTTATTACCTGTGTAGCTTTAGAATTTGCAGATCCTGAAATTTGATCTTCATCCAGCATCAGTAAAAATAATTCTTCATCGAATTTATAGGATACCCAGCCAGGTGGTTTAACCATAGACAAGTGATTGTTTTAATTGAGCTATGTGTTTCATATAATAAGGCGTGGTGATCACTATGAGTATAGTGTTCAGAAACTCTCAATCTACCTTATACTTTACTAAAGAACTGCTCATAAATGTTAAGTCTATAGTTGAACCTTTGTTACCTCTGCTAAAGGTATAAGAGTTCCTTCATTTAATAACACTATATCTAAAACTGAAAATGTTTCTAAAATTGCTCGGCCTCTTTTGTTTGTTATTCGACTACCCCATTCGGTGGCCCAGGCATTAAAATCTCCTGCAATGATTACTTGTTTTCGATCTTTTACATCACGAACTATTCTTTGAAGTAAATCTGTAAAATCGTTAAAAGACGCATTTGGATCGGCATAACAGCTATAAATGTATGTATTGTCTATTTTGACACTTGAAACCGTCTTCTTTACTGTCCATAATTTCTTGGAAAGCGGTTTTCCACAGGCCCAAATAGCAGCTGTATTATTATTATTTGATGCCCACTGAGCACCCTTAAAGTTTTGTATTGTTCGCAAAGGATGGCTACATCTATCTTTAACTCATTGACCGATTGTAACAATAGTTTTGCCAATTTACAATGATTTAAATTTAGTTGTAGTATTTTCATGATTCATAACTAGTAGTTGTTATAGCCCTCCGATATGCTGTACATTTGCTTGTCCTACAATATGGTTAGTGGCCAGTTATTATTTTCACTGCACAGAAAACATTTTGCGGATTTGGACACGTTTAATAATATGACCTGGTTCACCCACTTTATACATAAATTTGATCGGTCGATTGGACTTTTGCATGTTTTGCTAAATGATTATAATTTAAACATCGATAACACCTTAATCGATTTAGTTTTTTCTTATTCTACAAAACACCCATCCTACCCGTATCTTTCTAAGTTCTAGTAATTTTTCCGCAATTTTAGCGGATACACTAATAACAACGGTCTGTGTTCCGCCATAGGTTTTCCTTATTGATTTAATCGATATATCAGATATATCTTTAAGTGTTGATTCTAAAGCATAATGTACTTCTTGGGTTGTTGTTACCTCATCCAAATCTTTTATTTCTACTAATACTTGATTAATTCGTGTTTTAACTTCAGCCTGTGAATCTAATACG
>JARFIW010001297.1:2022500-2295000 GCA_036346225.1 Platerodrilus igneus | reverse complement strand
ATATATATTTATATATATATATATATATATATATTCTGTGTGTATATATATAAAGTCCCAAGCTGGACTTGAACTTGCATTTTCAGCTTTCCAGGCTTATGCATTTACCAATTACACTACCGGGACCGGTGATGAAATTGAAAAATTTGACAAATCTAAATCATGTATGTCATCATACATGAACCAAACTTCTTGCCTGTATCTGACATAAGTCAAAAATTTGATACTGTCAGATATGATTGACAAAAATGCCAAACGTAATAGAAAGTTAGGTTGAAGTATGGTGACGTACATGATTTAGATTTGTAAAATTTTCCAGTTTCATCACCTGTCCCGGTAGTGTAATTAGTAAATATATCAGCCCAAATCGCTTATAATACAGGTTCAATTCTAGCCTGGGACATTATATTTTCCTTCTTTCAATTACCAGCTCGATTTGAAATGACTATTTGGTTTTGCATAAAAGTCTAAGTTATAATTTCATCTTATTACCTTTACTACCTTAGTAGTTATCAACTTACATTGTACAATTAATTATATAAATACGTTATATAAATACGTAACCTATAAATGTAAAAAAATTTTATGCTTTGGTTTTTAAATTATTTCTAACAAAAACTGATACAACATCGTTTATGTTAAATTTATTTTCGACAAATGTTATATTTATTCTATATTGTATATATTGATACTATTAGAAGACGAAATCATCCGTGTGATTAAGTTATTATACATAGTACATCATTGCCTAGTTATAAGAAGGCTGCTAACCTATTTGGTGTTTCGCTAACCTAAGCAAAAAGAAATCTCTATACTGAAATAAAATTATTGTAGTAAATAGTAAAAATGCAGTAAGTAGAGCTGTTTAATCTAAATAAAGCAATTTAAATATAAAGATCTCGATAATCACTAAATATCATTTAATTGCTTAACGGATCCTGCCAGATGGGCCTGCAATGATAGTCGATAATGTTAAATTTATAAAAATGGTGTATATTCTTCTCAGGAGTAAAAATCCCTTAGATTGTTAATTAAGATTATAACTACGATAACTGTAAGGTAAAATCAATTAAAGTTTTAATTTAAACATCCAGGGCTGTCGCTGTTTGCAATGTACATATGAAAATAAGAAAAGTGGTGTCAAAGAATTTTTAGAAATATTTTTCAGTTATTCCTAGTAATCTTCTTGAGTTGTATATTACTTTACAAAATTTTATTTGTAGATTTGTTTTTATTATTATTGTTATTATTATTAGTATGTTTTTCAAAATACAAAACTAACCAAACCTTTTGTTTACAAGGTTTATGCTGTCGATGTGTGCTTTAAATTTTGGAGTCATTATTCATTTACTAGGACATTTATTATTGAAACGTACAATTATGTCTATTGAATCATACCTATAATTGTACTTTTGAATAATAAATATTGCAGTAAATGCCTAATGAACTCCAAAATTTAGTGCACATAATGATAGCATAAACTTGGTAAACTGAAAGTTTGATAAGTTTTGTATTTTGGAAAACAAGCCAATAATAATAATAAGTATAAATCTACAAATAAAAATGTGTAAAGTAATTTACAAGTTAAGAGGGGTTATTACGACTAAATGCTATATAGTTCTTAAAATTCTTTGACCCCCATTCTTATATTTATTTGTTATTGCTGACTGCGACAACCCTAGATGATAAAGTAAAAAAATTTATCGAACTTGTACACATTCTGACATTTGCTGTAATTAAAGAACTCTTCAATAAACAGTACATAATTTAAATTATTTGATTAGTAGAGTTATTTCTTTTTCTTAACTTGAACTATAGGTACGGTCGGTTACTATGTAAGAACATATAATATGTACTACTATTTTTTTTTGCAAATATTAATTGTTAGAATTATTGGATTAATGTATCATGATTTTCGATTCTTTTAAAAAATTTACATTGCCAAAAAGTGGAAGTCTCCGTAAACACCATTAAAATAATCAAAAGGATAGAGTAAGAAAACATTAGTCCGAAGGACCTTTTTTTTGAAGTTCATATATATATATATATATATATTGCTGTGATAAGGGGTTATTTAAGGATGTATTTGATAGTAAAGGTCGTTTAGAAATGAGAAATCATAATAGGAAGCAGAAAACTGCATTTATTTAGAAAAGAATTGAGAAATGAAGATAGTTTGTAAATAGTAAGCATTCAACACCCTGTACATAAAGTATGAATAGTTTTAAGCGACGCAGATAGACATAGGAAGACGCATAGTTAGCGTAGGAATAAGGAAGATATGCATTAAGTAGATGGTAAATATTTAACACCATGTAGATAGAGTTTTAGTTAATTTAGGTAAGGCGAGTAATGATACTTTTCAGTGGAAGCACGCGTATTTTGTAAGTAAACATAATAAAGTGTAATTAAACACGCATTCAAAAGAGTTCCAAACAATTAGGTTAATACAGAGATAAGAAATAGAGCTTCAGGAAGCATATAAATGCGTACAAATAGTTAACCATTCTTGATAAGAAAGAAGATTAAAAATTGCGTAAATAACATGCAGATATGAAAATTAAAAGTCGAATTGCATCAGTTGTTTATGGAAAAGCAATTAGATTCATCAAAACACCGCATGTTTGATAACGAAGCAGCTGCGACCAGGTCACAATTATTGAAAGCATATAAAATTACATCAGAAACTACTTTAAATGCAAATATTTGATTGGTTAAAATAAGCGACGAGTTTGTAGACCATGCCCACTGACGGAGTGGGAGGTCAATGAAATATTAGCAGGTACAGTGATAACGAAGTCAGTTTTGAACTCAACAAAGGTCGAGGTGCGCCACTATGAAATAAAGTGATACGTAATAATAACTCAAAGTGAAAAATTGTATAAGTGCGAAGATGAAAATTACGAGTGCTGATTAAACGTAAGTAGATTTTGGGGAATTTTATTTTAAACTAAAACATATTAATAATAGGGCTTCTAAGTCCGGGAAAAATAAACTACGATTTTCGAGTCAGGGAGAATGATAAGAATTCCAATTCCGAGTCCGGAGGATGATAAACCAATTCTAAGTTTGGGGAAATTGATAAGAAGTAATAAGTCTGAATGAGATGACAATAAATTGGGGTGCATAAGTGTAAGTTAATAATGGTAGTCCAGAGGGTGATGGCAACAATTTAAATGCAATGGTTCAAGCGTGTGGATAAATAATATTTCGAATGGGCATGTAATAATCCTGAATTGAGGGAAAATAATTTTTATTCAAATGGATGGCTTAATGCATGGGAAATATTAGCTGATTATGGATGCGTCAATGCGAGGAAAATAGACCATTTACAACATTAATTAATTGAAAAGTGTATTGTAAATAATTCACAAGAACTGTACATAATATTTGTTTCATTATATAGAATCGAATTAACTGAATTTATAATTCCAAATAAATGCTAGTCGAGGTCATAAGATAAAGTTAATGGGAGTGATTTGATAATTTAAACAATCAAGGAGGAGCTATAAGTTGAATACGAAATTGATAACAAGTAATGCGGTAACATATCAAATTTGGTTATTGGTCGACAAGGTAGGTTCAAGATAAAATCCAGTTAAGTCCTGGAGGGAGTTTATAGCAACAGAAATAAGACAGCCCAACGTCGGAGATTGAGAATTCCAATTCTTGTTTATTCATAGCAATATATATATATATATATATATATATATATATATTGCTGTGAACTCCGCCTTACAGTTGTGAGTCAATGGAAATGTGTTTAACGTTCTATTATCAAAATCTAAAGCTAAATTAAATGCGACGTATGTACAATTGTTTTAAATGCTACATTTATTATGCAAGTTCTTTTTCATTAATAATTTTAAAAAAGCGCCAATTTTATATAAAAGAATGTAATGTTAATTACGTCATCAACATTACTCAGGAATTAAAAATGGAATTTGGAGAGAATCTGGTAAAATTGGGGGGAGTTTAAGATTAGAAAGTGACAAGAACGAAAGGAAATTTAAAGACATGAGTGAAAAATGTTCTTCGGGCTTAAAAGAAACTAACAAGATGATAGACGAAATAAAATTTGAAATTAGACGGAAAATGGTACAGATTGTATAAGATATGGATCACATGAAAGAGAACTTTGTTCAAATAAAGGCCAATTAAGACGCACGTGGAAAAAAAACTAATGCAAAAATTAAAAATTTAGATCAAAAAGTAAAAGAAATTGAGGAAAGTTGTCAAGCTGGGTTTACAACAGAGGTAAGGCAAAGCATCGCCTTACAAAATATTGTAGATAGAAATGCATTTTTGGAGTTTCTTCAACAATATGATCAGATGGACCGACCGTGGAGGATGGATACCAAACAAAGCAATCAGCCCATAAATGCATTTAGATATCAACGGAGCAATGGACCGGAAAGGTACTATGGAAGAACATTCGATAGGAGAAATATACAGAAAGGCAACTGGGATCAGAATAATGCCATCTGGAGAGACGGGATAAGAGAACAATGAATCCCGTACTATTGAGAATTGAAGCGCAACACAAGGAGGAGAAACAAGTGAAAATTTACATACATGTGGCAATAGCAATAACAGGACATATGCGGAAATGGTGAACAAACTAGGACCTTCAACCCCAAGATGGGATTATCAATAAAAGGCAAACCGAGCGCACTCTTACAAATTAACCAGCACGAGCATCAACGCGAATATATAAAATTTTATTTAGAAAATAATGAAAATATGAACAAAAACCTATTACCTATGTTAAATATAAAACTATAAGATAAAATTATCAATGTGTTCTTAGATACGGGAACTGAAACATCGCTAATTTCGGAAGGTTCGATTAAAAACAACGTACAAAAACTATATAATGAGTTGATACTCACAGAGAAACGTAACTTAGTAGCACCAAACAACAGAAAGTTTGCAAGTATAAATAGCATAGTAATTCTAAGATGTGAATTAGGTAACATAAAATTTCAACAAGAATTCATGATTGTACCTGGATTAAGGATGGAGGCGATATTTGGAATAGATCTGATTTCTGATTGATAGGTTTAAGTTGGTAATTGATGCGAGCAAGAAGAAGATTATGTGTGGGGAAGAATATTTTAAATAAGACGATGAGGTGTATATAGAGGTCGAGAAAGACTGTATTTGTTTGAATATATGTGAAGTATATGAAAAATTTAATGAAGGAGATAGAGAAGTAAGTGAAGTTAAAGAAGAAGTTGATGAAATAGAAGAAGAGAATATGGAGGAGGCGCAGGAAGAAGTAAGTTAAGAAGAGTTAAAGAGTATTGATAATCCAGGTAAGGTACAAGATAAAGTAGAGTCATCGTCGTTTGAATATTTTGAAAATAGTGAGTTGAATTCAGTTGATTGATGCATTGTTTTTGAGTTAGATTAAAAGTCATAAAAATCATAGCTCGAAAATTTTCGCGAGTTAATTCCATATTTTGGCTGAGATGAAACTTTAAACACTGCAAAAAACACAAATAGTGCTCGCACGTCAAAACGTTTTCAGTATCTATAACCTCAAAATGTCAAACTTTACGATGGCAATTTTAGATTTTACTTGGCAATACCAGTGTTGCCAGTTCTCAATACATAAATAGTGTCCTCTATAAGTATTATAGAAACATTTGTATATGGTATGTAGTTAGAAATAAAAATAAAAAATTTACACATCAATGCAGAAATATGGCGCTTTACGTAAACTCAGTGGGATTGATTTTAAATTTGATATTTAAATTTGGGGGAAAATGACGTGATAATGAAGTCACAAGAGGTGAGAAAAACTTACCCAAAAAGCTAAGAAAGTAATATGTTCTAATATTTCATTTTTAACCTGTATAATATACTTTAACACAATACCTATATTTCCATGAAAAATAAAACGCTCTAAGAACACATATCATTTAAGAACGATGCTTAATTTTTAAATCCGTGAAATGAAAGCATTCAATTCAAACGTGTATAAATATGAATTCTCCGAAAAAATGACTTTATATCAAGTTTTATTGCATTTATGAAAATCACAGAATGAGTTCTAATACGCTAATTTATATTTATTCTCTTTATAAATACTAAATAAATTTTAATGTCAAGATATCATTTAAAACAGGTTCCATAATGCATTCATCCTCGTTAAAATACCAATTTTATAAGTTTTTAATAAAAAGTAGCTTTGTTTCAAAGAAGCCCATTTTGGGACAACTCTAGAAAAATTATATTTATGTTAGCACTTATAAATCGTGAGCGAAACTCAGCTATTTAGTTGTGGAAAGCGATAACACCGAGAAGACTAAAAAACAGATAAGATAACGAGTTTAATGGCTTTATATTACGGAAACTCGTAAGAAAAAGATAACAAAACATTACAATCACTATAAATTTTAAAACTGACGGCTCATTAACAGATAGGAAAGCGAAATTGTGGACAATTGTCACGTCATGCGGTGACTAATACTTCGAGAAGATAACAGAACTTTGGAAAGCGTTGATGTATTGAGATTATTTTATTACATAAAGACGGAAGTAAATCAAAACTCATTCTTTCGGCATTCAACATGTAACATTGAAGTTTGAACATTTGATCATTGCTTTGAAAGAGTACAATCACGATTTATTGCTTCAATATAAATAATCTTAGTACAAAGTCAACCGTTAATTTTATTATATTATAATTTTTGTATATTATTATTATTATATTATAAGTTTATTATATTTTATTATTTTATGTTAGTTGACAATTCTGTTAAAAATGTTTTCAAAAATTTTACCTCCAAAAACATAGCAGGGGTGCGTAGAATTGAGTTTGCAATTAGAAGGTTACATATACTTTTATTGTAGTTAGTAGATACTAGAAATTGATTACTAGATATTAATATATGGATGGTGTAATAATAATTAGCCATCAAACAACATATATAAAATTAATAAAATAATTTATATCTAATTCTTGTATAAATTGTAAATAAAATATAATATTTTTAACATTCTTACGTTATGTAGGTTATTAAAATATTGGTGGGGTAAAGCTCTACTAATAACAACATTAGTGGACACGAGCCTACCACTCTTTATGAAGTCGGCGCCAGTACCAACTTTGTATTTTTACTAATCAAATGAGATTTTATGCACACAAAGTTTAAATTGATTTTTCTCGAAAATGGTGCGCGCTAGTCATTTGAAACAAGAGCATATCACAGACGGAAAGAGCCTTAAACTTGAAGATGAAAATTGTTATTCAAGCTGTCTATTCGTGCGCATAACCCCTCCTTCCCCAGTGTGACGCTTGTGACCTTAATAAATAAATCGAATTGTCAATGACGGATGAATCATTTTGACAAATATGGACAATCTATGTAATGACATAAGATATTTTTAAAAACTGAGTTAAAGACGCTATTTTGAAAGAGCCCTAGCTCCTTCGGGAAGCATTTTTGCATAAAGGTAATTTGGGTTAAATCGACATAAAATCACGTCTAGTATGTGTGGCTTCCGTTTGGCAGGAGAGCTCCTAAATACTCTGTATATGAAATGTATCCGTTTTTGGTATTTGTTTAAATTGGTTTTTTTATTTTTCTTAATTTTTCTTGAGTATTAAAGCACTCAGAGTTTTTAAAATTGTCTTTATTTACGTCTCGATACATGACATACGTTCGTTGTCAAAATAATACAAATTTTTAAGTTTGACATTTATGACACAAATTGTAGGTGATTTTGATTTATTAATCTTTGTTTTGAATACATTTTAAGTGAAAATATTAAACTTTAAAATTTTCACCTAATGTATTCAAATCAAAGATTAATAAATCAAAGTCACCTTCAATTTGTGTCATAAATGTCAAACTTAAAAATTTTTATTTTGACAATGATCCTAGGTCATGGATCGAAACGTAAGTAAAGACAATTTTAAAAACTCTGAGTGGTTTAATACTCAAAAAAAATATAGAAAAATACAAAACAAACCACAACAAACATACAGGGAGTACATTTGTTTTATTTCATGCTACCATGCTAATGACTTGTAAAATCATCTTAAAGATATTTTTTTAAAGTGAAATAATATTTTTTTGGAGAAAATATAAAAAATATATGAACTGCTATAAATGTTACAAAAGTCTCTTATCTAATTTATTTGAATAGTTTCAAAAAGATTTGTTATAACTTAGATTTTATACTTTTTTTTGAAAACAGTCTATGAAACAAACAATTTATCATGTCCATTAAGATTTTTACTCAAATGTAGAATTTTACACGCTTGGGTCTACCACACTAAGAAAATGTTACCAAAATTCCTTTCACAGTTTCAAATAGGATTTGTTAGGAAATAGTAGTCTTTTAACAACTATTATAATAATTACAAAGTTTTAACAAATAACAGGTGCGAATTTATAACGCACAGCGTTTGGAGTTCAATTTTTGAAAAGGCCCAGGAGTAGAAAGGAATCATTTGCAGGACCTAATAAGGATCTTTGTTCCATAAGCAATGCTTGTAGGTGTGCCACTCTGTCTCGTAAGTATTAAACCAATTTACGATATTTTCTAGAAAATTGCCAATTTCTAATAAGTTTTAAAACATTTATGAAGCTTCTGACGTTTCTTTGAAGTGTTTATAATCATATTTCATTTTAACAGTTTCTGTATTAATAAATCTCACAAAAAGGGTTAGGTTATGACCTTTAAGGAATATAAATTTTAAATTGCATGCATTCTTGATTTAAGGAAGGATTATTTATGTATCTTATATTGTTCATACTCAAAGGTTGTCAATCCATAATAACGGTTTCAAAGGATAGAAATAATATCAGCAAGGTAACTTTGTATTCTAAAATTATTACCGTTTCATGATTTATATGCTTTGGTTATAAATGCATCACCGTTGGCGCATATGACCTTATAGAATTGCACGAAGAACTTTTACATGCCAACCTGTGCTAATTCAAGAAATTCAAAGCCCTTTTTTATGACTCTAGAAAATAGTCCCAAGTAAGATAACATTACATATTTAGATAAAGAAAAGCGACTCAATTAATTTTAATTTGCAGTCGAGATTCAACCGTCCAAATTCTGCCAAAAATACTTCGAATTGCATATGGAGAAAGTACTCTTTTATAGAGCACTTCGTCTTTACCATCCAAAGAAATAGCATGCAGCTTGAGTAGGTTAGTTAATTCTTGAAAAAATGTATCAAACTGATAGCAATTAGTCAATTAAGTTTGGATAGTACTCTACTAGGATGGTTGCTTCTAATTTTAGAAACAGCTTGATTCCCATTAAATCAACAACTTCATGTTGAACAAAAGCATGTTGATTCAGAACAGCGAGTTTTTCGAAATCCTAGCAAGCTCTGGTAAAAAATTAAGTCCAGGAAATAATGGCTTTTAGCGGTGTTCAAGCTATTTGCAGTTAAAAATTACTCAATTTCTGAAACTATAGCCTACTTTTTTTTATTTAACTGTATGAAATTTATAAATATACCCACAGTAAATTCTTGTTAATAGATTAAGAACTTAGATAGTAATTTTGTTTACCGAAAACGTTTCCATTAAACCAAATAATTTGTGATATATTTGGTGTATAATTTTTGTTTAGGAATGTTTATGTATACTTGTAATGAAAACATAGTATATAGTAGCTCTATATTTGTGTTTTTTACAACTAATATAGAAATAATAGTTCCAGATTTGTTGTAATAAATCATATGCAATTACTTAGAGGGGTGACACATTCAAGTAATTTAACATTGATTTTGAAATCTTTCTTTTCTGCTAGCAGTTTTTAAATAGGTATATTCGTGTTCTTATCATAACGTATATTTTAGAATGGTTTTAGCATTAGTGTAATCAATTATTTCTCCTGTGAATGTTAGGTCAGAATCATTTTCCTGATCTCTGGTTTTGGCATCTTCGTGTTACTCTTTCTGAGGTTTTCCTTAGAAATCTCCGTAGTTCAAAATTAGGTGGCGTTGAATATACTTCTCGAAAAGACGTTTTTCACACATGATAGCTTTTTAGGACTCGCTTGAAGCACACATGACACCCATCCCATTGAGTAAGTCACCAACCATTCTTGTTAATACAGTCGAGGGTTTCAGTACTTTCCCAAAGCAGAATTTATAGCTTGATAATTTACTGAGTTTTCTGTAAATTACCGGCTAGGTTTTCTAGGACCAAAACTGTAAGTAACAAAGAAGTAGTGCGGATTAGTTGTACAAATCACGCGGAGTCTAGTTTTTGAAAAAAGTCGAGTAAAAAACGATAATTTTGATAGATTCTAATAAAGACTTATATACATTTGCAAAGTTTGCAAATCTAGAATTTGCCACCAAATGATAGTGTACAGGACCTGGCGAGCTAGGCGAACATTAGTTAAGTTTTTGAACTTTCTTTGAGATTTAAAACAAAAATGTTTGTTTTGAAAAACATTTAATATATATCGCAAATACTAAAGTTGATGTTGGAGGCAGTTCAAAAAATAAAACAGGGGTGGTAGACGCAATTTAGTTTTTCGTCCTTTAGCCATGCGTTAAAGAACACCCTGTTAAAAGTGCACAATAGACGATGGGAAAAAGTGTTTGTCAAAAAGCATCATAAATTTTCATTTCGAACTCAACCACATACCTGGTCTTGAAATATCCAACGACAGACAGTTAAATGAACTCTGTAAGGTAAGAAGGATAGGACGAATCTATATTGTGATCTTGAAGAGTTATGATGTTATTTACTTTAAAAAAAAATCTTATCAGAATGAAAGAAATGCAGCGTCAGAAGCTAAAGTCTTATAACAGCGAGTAAAAGCAATGCTTTTATTTTAATGTCATGTTGCTTGTCAAACGTTTTGCCAGTGATCTACTTTGCTCTTAAGCAATTTATCCCAAGGAACATACTAGACATGAGCAGCTTCCAAAATGTTTTGTCTACGGTTTATATACCATAAAAAAAATAAAACCTGTTACAGAATTTTTTAATATTATTGTCATAGACAAAACAAATAGACAAGAACTAAAAATAAGATTTTTAGAAATATAGCGCCATCCCTGCGTCTTGGAAGAAACTATCGCAAAATTTCTGATTGGTTAGTTAGGCCAAGGTTTTGATTGAATGTTGATAAGAGAGGAAAAATTCAAATGGCAGATTAAGAGTGGCAGGGTTTATTTAAAATTTCAATTCCAAAAATTAACACTGTATTTAAAATGGGTCTATCTTTTATAATATTAAACAAATTAGTACTAATCTAATAATAATAAACTTTATTAGCCGCATGGTCTACACTGAAATTGAATTTAACTATTTTTAAATTTCATAAAATAATGTTGTCTAAAAAAATGAAGTTGTCTATAATAAAATTAAAGTGATCGGACACCTTCGGGTCGGAATAATGCCCACATCGCTTCTTGCATTTGGGAAGAAACTACAACATACGTTAAGATCATGCTATTAAGAATAATTATCTCTATTCTGTCTATAATTATATTCAAGAAAACCATGATTTTGTTCAAGGGCCTTCTGATTATTACTAAGGGAATACATATTCTCCAAATCCTAACGTTTTATTAAACTTTCCCTAAGATTATTATAAAAATTTTCGTATTTATTTGAATGAACTACGTACCTGCCCTTTAAATTTAGTATGAATTCTATTTGACCGAAAATAAGCGGGTTGTAACTACGTGCTACTACTTTCTTGAATTACAGCTTAGTAGTAATTTGACAATCTTGCAAAACGTCAAATTTTTGCGAAAATATAAAATAGCTTTGAATGAGTAGGTTTTAGATTCATGAATAGTAATAGATAAGAAGATTTTATGCTTAATTTTTAATGTAGAACCCGAATTTGATATTCATTTAAAGAAATGTTTCTGAAACACGGTAAAGTAAGGTCAAAAGTCAATTTTTATACTAGACAAGCTAGCATCTTACTTCGTCAAATTATATATATTTATAAATTACTCAGTGAGTGGAATTTGAATTTGTATTCATTTAATCTAAAAATGTCACACAATATGAATTTATACTAATTTTAATTAACAATTTTAAATTATTCTTAATTTTTTGAATGAAGGCTCCCGGTAATTTAAAATTTCTATAATGGTTTTAAAGTTTGAAAAATTTTATTTTCAACTTTGAGTTTGACATTTGTTATGTAAGTCTTACGCCTTTTTATTGATAATTTGATCAATTTAAGATGAATATAATTAGTTTACATGAATTAGATTTATTATTTATAGATCCAGTATCCACCAAAAATTGGTGTATTAATTTGCGTTTAATCCCTTGTGTGCCGGGCGTATAGGATGCCGGCCATATTCCAAAATTCACAAAATGACGAGTTTTCGAGAACGAGGTGGCGGTGGTTATGGAGAGTTTCGGTGCCAATTTGTTCCAAATCACAAAGATAAGAAGAGTGTAGTAGTTTAAACTTACATGGGAAATGACTTTCAGGTGCTTACATATTATGAAAATTGTAATAAAATCAATATCCCTTCATTTACTTCAAATTTTAGTCTATTGTATCAAACTTTTAGACCATAATTTATCAACTTATCACTTGAATTCAATCATCATTGGAAGAGTCACTAACTGCAGACAATAGTACATAATCTTCTTTTTTTCTGGGTTACAAAACCGGTTTTATACATGTATATTCTTATGGAAAAATCTAAGGTTCATTCTGGTCATTTTTGTACCTTTCACGCCCTCGAGGTCATTCGGGGATTACATGACAACACTATGGACAGCTTTTCAGGTTTTAAGTTCAAAGTTCAAACTTACACCGCTTCTACTTTATCCTTATCACACCCAATAAGAGAGCTTAAAAAGCATTTCATAAAATAATATACCGTCTTTTTTATAAGAGGTACAATCTGGACATATAACCAAGCAATTTGGATATGATAAAGCAATTTGGACATACGTCCAAACTGATTTGTCATATGTCCAAATGATTTTGCCATTTGTAAAAATTAATTTGACATGTCCAAAATTATTTTGCAATATATCCAAATTATTTCGACATGGCCAAATTGCTTGGTTATGTGTTCAAGTTGTACCCCTCATAAGAAGGTGGTATATTACTCTAGCAAAATGCTCTACCATTGGTCGAGACGAGAATAGGGTGGAAGTGGTATTTGTTTGAAATTTCAACTTGAAAAGTGAAAGGATATCTATGATAACCTCATGTATTCCTCGTATAAATGACCTTAAAGAGTATAAAAATGACCAAAATGGACCTTAGAGCTATAAAAAGATACATGTAAAAAATCGGCTTTGTTACCCAGAACGAAGGTAGCTTATCTACTGATAACAACTTTACCTGATTGCTTCAGTTGTTGTTGAAAAGTTGTTATGATAGATCTGGATATGAATTACGAAAGTATGGGTCGAATTGCTGGCGAGAGTATTATTGTTGAAGTTGATTAAACTAAAGTATTTATTTCTAGTTTATTTTATGAAACTTAATATTTTAAGGTTAGGTTGGTTTTAAATTGAAAAATGATGTTTGTTAGCAAGACCGATATATTTGATTGCATAAGGTTATGTTAGGCTAGATTTGGAAAGCGATATTCATTAGTAAAACTCAAATCTTTGGTGACATATCATTATTTAAGGTTACGTTATGGTAAACATTTTTGAATCAAAAAAATTTTTTTAGATTATAAAAAAGAAAATACGGCCATGGAGGAGTAAACGGATTGTTGGTATGATTTAAAGAGTAATTATGGTAAACTTTCAACTTAAGGTTTGTCCTGACAATCGTCGGGGTAGGATACACTTCTTCCCATTATCAAAAACCGCGCCAAATCCAAGAATAATTATCTATTTTGATATTTGGGTTGCTAATAAATTGCTTTGACCAGAAGGCTCCATTCATCTAACTGTCAATCACTCGAAGATTTTGTAAATCCTATATCAGAAGTCCATCCACAAAATATTTAAGTTATTTTTAAGTATTTATAACTTGAATCTATACTTTCAGTTACAGTTAACAATTTATAATCTACTTTCGAAAAATTTATAAATACATGTTCAGTGAACTTAAAATTAGTTTTAATAAATATCAAATTTGTATTCTTTGTATAAAACTAGTTATCAATACATTCAATTTCACGAAATACTGCAGTCCTGTCTAGTATTAAAATTGCTCTTCGACATTACGTTAGGAACCTTCAGAGGCATTTACGTCTTAAATGAATATCAAATTCGGGTTCCATATTGAAAATTACATTTAACAAATTTTATTCCATTCAAAAATCGCTCAGGGCACAGGCTATAGTTACCCCAAAATACATTATTAAATCCACAATTCACTATACTTTATTGGGCCACGTGATATAATAACACACCATAATTTTAGCAATTAATATACTGATATGATAAATAAATTTAGCTTATTCGTAAATTTGTTTTTAAACAGTTCCATATTTCAAGTAATTCTCATTGCTTTTGAACGGTATAGCGTTACAGTATTTTACCATTAGGTGTTTATAAGGGACGGATAATCTTAACAGAAGTCTATAAAAATTCGGAAAAATGCTACCCAATTCAAGTTTTGTAGGATAAATAATGGGGAAGTTCAAATTGAATTGAATTTCCTAGCGGGTTTTGAAATACAATGATAGCACTGCGCAGCGCAGTTTTACCTAACTATCTGTTCACTATACCATGACGCAAGAGCAGTCTATTGGTTAGTTTTGAGTTTGTAAGTAATTGATGTTCAACAGTTTATCCTTGGGATGTAGTCCACAGCCCAAGTTTGAGTACAAGCTCATCTTTTTTGAAAGTTATAACTTAGGAATTCAATCCGGTGAAAATTTTTTCCTAAAAACCCCCTACGTACAGAATTGGTAAGTGCTACTGCTTGCCACTCAATTAATCAAATAAACAAGAAATTACCATACGCTTACGGAAAGTAATTACCTTAAGTATCAAATATCAAATATCGATGCGTTTCTGCGTTTCTTCGGCTTATAATAATCCACAGAAATTTGTAATTGCTTCTTGCAAAGGTATTTCCGAGCAGAAAAGTTATCGCGATGGATTCAAAGAGATTCTTAACGTTCTCCGCGCGATAATCGACAAAACGTTTCATAACTGTAGGAATAATTGATATTGTACACCAAAATGTCCAGGAAAATGATAATTACGATAATAATTGACGTAATTTCTGATTAAGGTAAAAGTAATCGGTGACGGGTATTTCAAAAGCATCACGACCGCCCGCTGGAAACCGACTGGCGAATGCCAAAGCTTAGCAGCGCTTCTTTTTCTCATTCTAGGCATTATAAGACCATAACTCAGTTGTGCTCACGCTAACAAGGTTACACCTCGACCTTATCCACTACACTTCAGCCCCCACCAGTCTGAAATTAAATAATTTAATAGCAGCGAAAGTTTATTGTGAATAATCTAGTTTGTAGGGTTTGGCGAGCGCTTTTCTTATCTGAGAGGGCTCGTTTGAGTTTTACTCATGTTCTTAAACGTTCTGTATAGAGTTTCCTTGTCCTATTTTGAGTTATTGCATCCTGGTGTTTAGTCGTATCTCTCAGTTGTAGTCTCCCAAACTGCTTGCAGTGAATGATTGAGCTTGTAATTGGAAGCGAAAGCTGTCTAATACTGGGACTTCTGTTCCAGTATAAACTCAGTCTTCTTTGCTAGGGAAAAGCTGAGATGTATATAAATGAAACAAAAATGTCATATTTGCTTACATTGTAAATACATTATATTCAAAGTTGTTTTGTAACATAAAATTTGTCGAGTATGGAAAGACGATGGGTAAACCAAGCAAAAGAAAATGATGTAATGCATTCGCATTTTTATAGCCTTTTTACTGTCGCTACATGCAGAGTAACTTTATACTTCAAGGAACTTCCTTTATGATGAAAAGAAGCGCTTCTTTGTCTTTCCAATTCAAATATCAAAGAAAGTAAATTTTTTACAGCTTTGTATATTCAGTAGGTACGTGACTGGCAAATTGATTTGTCATAAGAAATGGTAGTTAATTAAAGAGTTTGAATAGTCGCAAAAGAAAAGTAGACTTAATTCTAAAAGCCTCAGTAAAGTGTGCCTGCTAAAACTACAGAACGTAATACTACTAAACTGAAACTATGGCATATTATTAACTATTTACTTTACATTAGGTTGACTTTATTTATGCCTCGTGAAAATCACTTATCACGTTTTTTTTGGATGGCCAGTTGTATAATCCCTATACTATAACATATATTAAATATAAAGGTAGTGACTATTTCACGCACAACAAAGGACTACAACACTTACCCTTTCTAACTCTCCCAATTCTTCTCTGATATGTCTAAAATTTCCTTCAATACTAGACCACTGTTCATTCACCTTGTTCCTCTGGACAGTCATATCTCTTTTCCACTCCTAATTTTTATTTTTATACTCTAAATTATACTGAATAGACGTGGAAGAACCATTTATAAAATATTCTTTTCTTCACAAAGTATAGTATTAACCACCTCAATTTTATAATCATATCTTCTAAGACGTCTGTGTGCGAGTATGAACTCAAAACCCTCACTTATGGTATTTCACCCTCATCTTTCATTGCGCAGCGTGTTCACCAGCAATTAGTTACACATGAAAAGTCCTCTTACCATATGACATCCCGTGTTCTATTAAATAATACATATATCGACGACATAATTTCTGGCGCAGATTCTATTGACGCCACCAAACAACTCCAAACTGAATTTTTTTTTTTGATAGTTATCCAATTCCGGTGGAGTGGAAAGCTTTTATACCCAAATGTGAGACTCTCCTTGTGGCATACCCACTAAAATCACTCTCCCTGGCGGGTGCGTCTGCCAAACGGCTCCGCCGCACTGCAGCCTAAAAGACTTATTGTGCTGACCCTGGTTAAGTAGATTAGTATACAAGTCCTGGGTGGTCTATCAGTGGATCTAATATATGCAAATGCCCCACCGATTGAACTCAGTCCTAGCACCTTTCCCTTGCAAATCCAAGGATCCTGGATAAGGGTTATATCGCAGTTTCCCACCAGCTTACATAGTGAACGGGTTTGACTCCGTCCAAGTCCCAGATTCAACTTTCTTGGCTTTCCTCAGCTTTCTAAGCTGATCTCCGAAAGCCTTTTGCTTGCAGTCAAGTACCTGCAAGTTTCTTTATAGTATTCTTTATGTCTGGTGTTTCAGACACCGGTCTTGCAAGTGGACTTGCATCACGGGTCTGCTCCACCTCCATGGATACATTTTGGTTACCTGAGGGGTCCCCCATTGCTGGTTCCACCTCTTCACGTTCAGTTTTACTAGTGGTACCAATATTATTTATGATTGTTCCCACAAGTATGGGGAATGTAAATGGTCGCCATGCCAGGTGCCCCCTGTTGGCATGGAAGGCGTGAATAAAACGGATTGCCGCCCTGTTCCCCGAGTTTTGGACCGAACAAGACTGGCCAACTATCCAGCCACGCATCACCTGGGCTCGGTCCTACACCACGGAGTTTAGGGATTTTTAACGAGGTTATCTCCTCTTGGTCCGGGCAGTTAAGCTAAGACCCTCACACCCTCTTGCCCGTGGGACATAACTACGACGGCAGGGAAGTCACGGTATGACGGTGTTGCAGAATTGCCCCACCGGCTTTGTTTACCTCAGTGCAGGCCCATTAGCCACAAGACTACTGCTTGGACTGAGGGGTTTGGTCCGCGGGAACGTTCTCACTTGGCTAGGGAGCGGAATTTATCCCACATCAGCACAGTTTCTTGCTCTCCGCCATATTGTGGGTCTATGCCACTCAGGTCACTGGGTCACTGAAAGAGATAAGCTTACCACGATCCTTCCCAGAGTAGATAGCCAATCCCTTGGTCATATATCCTGGAATTTCTCCTATCCACCACCTAGAGACGCGCCCAATGAGTAACCAACCACATGGGTCAAACTGTAGTAAGAAACTTCCTATCGATCGGGTAATTTAGACTTCGTAAATGGTCCAGCAACTCGGCTGAAGTTCTAAAGGATTTTGATAAAACTTTTAGAAACCTCATTATTTTTCTCTGCTAATGTTAGTGGTATTAAAATTTTGGGTTTAGTATGGGACCCCGCTCTAAATATTTTCATCTACCACACCCTTACTTTTAAAGGACCTCTTACCAAACGAATTGTTCTTTCATACATTGGACGTATTTTTGATCCGCTAGGGTGGTTACCACCTATTATTTTTGTAGTTAAATGTTTTCTGCAACGGCTATGGTTGCAGCAGCTCGACTGGGATGACACCCCCGATGATATCTCGTGTTGTGAATGGAAAACCTTCTGTAATCAATTTTCAATTTTGCCTCGGATCAAAATTCCGCGTAGGTTATCACGGATTAATGGCACTTACCAATTGTTAGCTTTTGTGACGCTAGCGAAAAGGATATGGTGCATGTGTCTACTTACATGTAACTTTTGCAACCTCTAACTTTTGCAATTTATTGCAAGTCAAGAACAAAGTTGCTGCTCTAAAATCAATACCTCGCTTAGAGCTTTCTGCTGCTTAGTTGCTTTCTCAGTTGATCCACTCGACTGCTCCCAACCTATTCGATTATCCTTTAGAAGGGATAAAATTATGCTCCGACTATCAATTTGTTTTAACTTGGTTGACAACCTGTACAGTTTTGTAGCAAATCGTCTCAACCGCATTCTCGAACACACTAATATATCACAATGGAGCCACATTCCCGGTATTTTGAACACAGCAAACATCTTATTTCGCGGTCTGTTCCCCTCGGCGGCTCCGTGGCGTAGTTGTTATGTGTGTGACTACTACGCCCAAGGTCAGGGTTCGAATCCGGACACGGTCCGCTTGAAAAATGTTAGGCGAGCATTTTTCACAAAAATACACCCTCGTTCGGATGAGACGTAAAATGGAAGTCCCGTGTGTGAGTGTTGTCACGCACGTTAAAGATCCCTACCTTGCTTGGAACAGCAAAGGTTCGGCAAAATTCTAAATTTTCCAGGTAAAAAAAAAAACTCGCTTCCTGGCCAATGTAGTACCTTCAGGTGGAGCATTGGAAAAAATCACATGTAGGTCTGTCCCCCTCACAGCTAATTCACAGTAACATATGGTGGCATGATCCCCATCAATGATTATGATTTATTTTCTTCTAATAATGTCAAGATTTTACCTCTTCCAATTGAACAAATTCTTAAAATAAAACCCTCTTTTACTATGTTGGTAGCATCTACATGTGATTTTTCTGAGTTCATCAGTACATTTTCTTCTCTCAGTAAGCTGCAATACAATCTGGTATCCGCTTTATTAATAATTGCCGATACCTTCAAAAAATGATTTGGTCCAATTTTTGTTGATGAACTGCAAGCTGTTTTAGAGACCTGTGTTAAACTCGTCCAGCAACAGTACTTGGGTTCAGAAATTAAATTACTAGAAAATGGCGAACCTCTACCTCGTAACATGCTTACACTGTCCCCATTGCTTGACCCCTATGGACTCGTTAGGGTGGGAGGTCGCCTTCAGCATTCCTTGTTGTCTTATAAAAGTAAACACTCCTTGTTATTGCCCAAGTCGGCTCATCGATGTCTTCTCAAATGTGATCATTATCACGTTTTATCGCTACATTCTGGCCCCTCTACTAAACCAGCTCTCATTTCTATACAATATTGGATCATTGGCGTTAGATCTTTGGTAAAGCTGCGTAATCATAACTGTTTACCATGATTTCGCTTAAGCGCTAAACCTTCTCAATCTATTATGGCTGATTTACCTCCATCGCGCGTATGCATTACCCGTACATTTACACATGTCGGTGTTGATTTTGCAGGCCCCTTCTCTGAAATCTTCTACTCATCGGAATGCACTTATTCTTAAAGGTTGCTTATGTATTTATGTTTGTTTAACAACTACAGCCGTTTATGTAGTGCTTGTATCAAAGCAAGCTTACCACTGATGCATTTATGGCATGTTGTATTCTATTCGTTTCTCGCCGCGGTCTACCTCAATCTGTTTATTCTGATTGACAGATTGACTGATTGACAGAAACTTCCTAGGTGCATCACGTGTAAATGAAGAAAGCGCCCGGTTTTTAAGGAACCATCATGACGATTTGTTGTCTGTCCTTGCATCGCGTCAAGTCAGATGGATCTTTAACTCAACTTATGCGCCAAATTTTGGCGTTATTTGGGAGTCTGGTGTCAAATTTGCTAAACTGCTTTTAACACGTACTCTCGGAAGGCAACCTCAATGTTTTGAAGAACTTACTACAATGTTCACCTGTATAGAAACTGTTCTAAATAGTCAGACTTTATGCCTCCTTTCTTCCGGTCCGAACGAGAATATCGACTATCTTACTCCAGCACACATTTTGATTGGCGGTCCAATTTTAAGTCTTCCCGAAGTTACATTTGACGAATCTCTTAACCAGCGTTCTTGGTGCCACCGTCTTTGCCAGTTTACTCAGTTATTTTGACGACGCTGTTCTAAGGAGCATTTACATACCCTCATTCAGCAAAACATATGGAATCGTCCTTCAAATGATTTAAAAATTTGTGATTAAGTTTATATTACAGAAATCAATACCAGCACTTTAAGTTGACCCTTGGACGGGTTACCAAATTATTTCCAGACCGTGACGGAATCGTTCGCGTCGCTTCGATTAAGGCCACCCGCGGTGATTTTATTCGTCCAGTAAATAAACTTCTTCTTCTCCCCCTTCATTAAATTCAATTTAATTTTTATTTCTGTTAATTAATTGCTTCATTTAGTTTAGCCTTATGCGAAGTTTTCTCGCCCCTCTTGTAAATGCGAGTAACGGCGGAATAACCGTCTCCTTAGTTGGGAAGAAATGCATAACTATTATTATTCTCCTTTATGTTATTTAAATACCTCTCTTTCCGCATTTTTAAAATTATTTAATTTTAGGTGGGCGGTATGTTCGCGCCGCTCCCAGTTTAGAGCACATATCCACGGAGTAATCCAATTATATCAAACGGTTATCGAATTTATTAGTTCGAAAGACGTTCGCGAAAACGCTCAAAATTAGGTTGTATATTAATATCTTTGCATATCTTACTTATTTTCCTTTTATTCCTTTTGGATCTCGGGTTAGTGCTATTGATAGACACAGGTTAGAGCTACTGGTAAACACTACCGGTCCGCCGTTTCAGTGGTGCATCACAATAGATAGAACTTCAGTGCAACAGTTTTAGCGAGTGACTTTTTATCATGCATATTATTATGGAGAGGAGACTTTAAGGTAATTCATACAGGAGCATAGGAAAAAAAATGGGTGTGGCGATTGTTATGCGGAAAAAGATAGGACAAAGTGTAGAAAATTACTTACAAAAGAACGAAAGAGTACTCATGGTTAGATTAGAATCTAAACCGCTAAACACAGTAATAATACAAGTGTACATGTCCACCTCTAGCTACAGTGACAAAGAGGTAGAAGCGATCTACAAAGATATCGAAGACATATTAAGATACGTAAAAGGACATGAAACTTTAATAATTACGGGGGATTTTACTGCAGTAGTAGGTGAGGGTAGGGAAGAAGCGGTAGTAGGTTTATTTGGTTTAGGCACGAGAAACGACAAGAGAAATAGTCTGGTAGAATTTTGCGACCAGAACAATTAAATATACAAACACATTATTTCAACATCATGCTAGAAGACGATATACGTGGAAGATGCCAGGAGATATAGGAAGATATTAAATAGATCACATTCTTGTTAGACAACGGTTTATGAATCAAGTAAAAGACTGTAGAAGCTACCCAGAAGCAGATATAGACACTAACCACAACGTCGTAATTATGAAGACCGAACTTAAATTTAAAAATTTGAAAAAGGAAACGGGAAAAGGCACTTGGACTTACAGAAACTAAAAGATAAAGATATTCAAGAAAGTTTAGAAAAAAGTCAAATGAATTTCTCAAAGATATCGGGAAAAAATCTGATACTAAGGAAGTAGCAACAAAATAAAATAACATTAAATCCAGCCTAGATATGACGGCCAGATATTCTGGGGTATACACAAAAAAAAAACGAAACCAATAATAACAAAGGATATCCTGAAGTTAACAGAAGAAAGACGAAAATGCAAAAATAAATCGGACGAAACAGGAAAACAAAAATACAAAGCCATAAAATGGGAAATTATTCGCAAATACAGGAAAGCTAAAGAACAATGGATTGATGAAAAGTGCAAAGAGGTACAAACTAAGATGGAAGTAGGAAAGACAGATAAAGCATACAAACTAATTAGAATCATTATACGGATATAAAACCGTATAGTAAAAATATAAGGGACGCGAGAGGAAACGTCATTATAGAAAATGTAGAGAAAGTGGGTAGATGGCAAAAATATTTAAAAAATTTATATGCAGGAGAGGAACTTACTGCATTAGAACAGGAATCAGACATGGAAAATGATGACTTGGGATACCCTATACTTAGAGATGAATTTGAATTACCATAAAAGGGTCTGAAAAATAGTAAGGCGCCGGGTACAGATAAGGTGCAAGCAGAAACTCTAAAAGCCGCTGGACAAGCAGTAACAGAATATCTATTCTAACTTGTAAGCTATATGTATGAGACTAGATAACTAAAGATTTCAAACGTAGCATCATAGTAATTATACCAAAAAAGAAAGGCGTGGATAGATGTGAACAATGCGAACAATAAGTTTGACAGCACAAAAATATTAACTAGAATTGTACAAAGACGAATGGAAAAACGGACTGAAGGAATACTAGGAGAAGACCAATTTGGGTTTAGGCGAAACGGGGGAACACGGGAAGCTATTTTAGCTCTGCGAGTGATAATGGAGAAAACAATAAAAAAATGGGAAAGCGTATATATAGGGTTTGTAGATCTGGAGGAAAAAGCATTCGACAATGTAAAATGGAAAAAATGTTCGAAATACTCAAAAAGATTGGAATGAGTTATAAGGATAGATGGATAGTACATAGCTTATACAAAGAGCAAACAGCAGTAATAGAATTAGAGCAGGAACGTAGACAAGTAGATATTAGGAAAGGGGTGAGACAGGGATGTGCCCTATCTCCATTAATTTTTAACTTGTATATTGAAGAGGCAATGAATACTGTCAAAAGCAGGAAGACATTTGGAATTACTATGCAGGGAAAAAAAATTGATATGCTTAGATTTGCGGTAATAGCATCTAGCAAGGAAGAGTTAGAAGCTGTTCTTAATGAAATGGAAACGGTTTTAACAGAGAGATACGGTATGAAAATTAATAAAACTAAAACTAAAGTACTAGTATGCAAAGGAGGGGAAAATAAATCAAAAACAAAAATACACATATGTAACACAAACTTACTAGAGGATAAGGATTTCTGGTACCTAGGAAGCCAAATAACGCAAGATGGAAAAAGCACAAAAGATATAAAACAAAGATTAGCACAAGGTCGTGCTACATTTAACAAGAAAAAGCAACGACTGTGTTCAAAGACAGCAAACATAGAAACAAGGAAAAGATTGCTTAAAACATATGTATGGAGCACAGCACTGTACGGCTGTGAAGCCTGCACAGTAGGAGAAGCGAACAAGAAATGTGGTGCTACAGACGTATGATGAAGATATCATGGTCAGACAAAGTTAAGAATGAAGAGGTACTAAAAATGGCAGGGAGAAAAAGAAATATGTGGAAAACGGTAAAAAACAGGTGAGATAGGATGATAAGGCAAATACTATGGCATGAGGGAATAGTGCGGAATATATTAGAAGCAGAAATAGGAAAAAAGGGAAGAAAAAATAGACCTAGGTTAGACTACTGCATACAGATAGAAAAATGTAAGCTGTAGGAGTTTCAAGGAAATGTGTAGACTAGCTCAGAATAGAAATCAATGGAGGTACGCATCCAACCAGTCTCAAGATGGATAAATTAATGACGAAGAAGGTAACTATACTTAAACATGATGATTATTATCAGCAACTACAAGTATTGGTTGGGCAATATTCACGAATAATGTAAATTGTGTGAAAAGATTTACTGGAAAACTATTATTTTGGCAAATGTCTAAGTGTTGGGGGATCTTGGTAGTCACGGGCTGCTTAACCCCCTTCACCGAATTTTGGTGAAATAGGGTATGAAAGAATGAAACAATAGAAAGGGAACCTAGCTGTATACATGCTGTGTGAGAATTTTAGGGAACTGTGTAGGTAAGCTCAGAATATAAATAAGTGCAGATACGTGTTCAAACAGTTTTGAGACGGAAAATCTAATGACGAAAAAATAAGCGCAGATAAATCTGATGATTATTATAAACAACGGCAGGTGTTGGTTGTGAAATATCTGCAACTAATGTTGATTGAGCAAAGATATATTGTAAAAAATATTAAGTCGGTAAATGTTCAGTGCTGGCGGAACTTGGCAGTTACAGACTGCTTACCTTCCTTCACAACAACTGAATGTCGGAGAAATAGGGTGTATAATTTAAAACAATAGAAAGGGACGAACTGCATCTATCAAGAAAAAACAGTGCTTATGATGAAAGACAACAAACATGGAACAAGAAGAAGATTGTTGAAAGCATATGTGTGTGGAGCACAGCACAGTATGCCTATGAAATACAGGCAGTCTGATAAGCAGACGTAAAAACGGTAGCAGCTTTTTGAAATGCTGTGCTTCAGATGTATGATGGTGGACAGACAAAGTTAATAACAAATAGGTTATAGAAATTGTAGGGGAACAAGGATATCTGTGGAAAAAATATAGCAGAAATAAAAGGGCAGAATACGTTCTAAGACATTTTTGGGGAATAGTATGGGATATATTACAAGCAGAGATAGGACAAAAAAGGTAGATGTAAACCTAGATCAGATAGTGATAGAAGCAACATTGCAAATTTCAGGGAAATCTGTAGGTTAGTTCAGAATAGGAAACAATAAAGGTACGCGTCTAACCAGTTCCAGGACTGAAGACCTAATGATGATGATGATTATTATCAATGTTTACACCTCTACCTCTCATTCTTAAAATACAGCCCACTTCTTTCCCTCTGAAACAGATACTAAGATAGATTAGCTACTAACATATCATCTGGAATCCTGTATAAAAATTAGCACGTGCTACTGTATCGAATGTCCTTATACTTATTTAAAACAGCAAATTTTATGATAACTGAAATCTGTTAAAGGAACCTGTACGAAATGAATCACGCTGGATGCTTAATAGCGCAACTTCAGTCAAATTCTGTATACCCACTTTATCTTTGCAACAAAGGAAGTGATACAACCCATCTACTTTTTTGTGCTCTAAGTGTTTAAATTGTCAGATGCTTAATGTGTTTTACATGGGAAGCTCCGGTTTAATTAGTATTTCCCAACCAATGTATAAAAATAACTGCAATTGGGTGAATTATGATATTGCTAACGGAACTAAGGTGATGTGATTCTAGTTACTTATTACATCTATATTGAGTACAATATCCTTTCAGTTTTGTAGTTGTATATTGAATAATTTAATACCACTATTTCGTGTAAAGTAGTCGATAATTTTAGGAAAAAGCAACAAACCATATGCTTTTGAATATACCATATAGAAATCTTTTCATATTTGATACATTTTAAGATAACGCGAGAATAATAATTCTAGACATTGCTTAAATCTAGATGCCTACAACTGTCACCACTTCATATCACAAGCAGCATTTATCAAATTATTCTCGCCGCTTGTCTGAAGCTTTTCCTGCTGAAGTTGTTACATTCACTCCCTTATAGCAGAAAGAAAATAAAAGGGAGGGAATATGCAATTGTGTTTTTATTTACACTAGCTATGTCACTGTTCTCCTCTAAGTTTCTAAACTATTATTATTGCAATTTAAAATTATTAAGAACTTATACTAATATATATATATATATATATATATATATATATTGCTGTGATAAGGGGTTGTTTAGGAGTGTATTGATTAGCAATAATCGAGTAGTAACCATAAATTGCGATAGGAAGCGGAAAACTGCATTTATTTAGCAGAAAATTAAGTAATTCGTACATTATGTAAATAGTAAGCATTTAACACCCTGTATATAGACCATAATTAGCTTTAAGCGATGCAAGTAAGCATATCTTACAACAATAGAACGCGTATTTAGCAGAAAAATAGGTAATTCATACATTATATAAATAACAAGCATTCAACACTCTGTATATAGACCGTTATTTATTTTAAGTAATGTAAGTAAGAATATCTTTCAACAAAAGTACGCGTATTCAGAAGAAATGATAGTACAGGTAATTAAACACGCATTAAAAAGTGTTCTAATTAGTTATAAAACAAATACGAAGATAAGAGATACAACCTAACAAAGCTGTATGCAAGTACGCGGAAACAATAAACATTTTTGATAAGAAAACGCAGTTGAAAACACGAAAATAGCATTGAAGTTACATCATTTATTTTGTTCAATGATCCAAAAGGCGATATCCATACAAAACAACGTCTGGCAAAGATAATTAGATATCTATAGCAAATAGATATTACACGGAAAACCAAAGAAATTACATCAGAAACAACTTCGAAATGCAGGAAATGCAAAGACCTGGTTGGTTGAGACATCTACAAAACTGTTGAAAACCCAGCCCACATGTAAGTGGGAACAGCCTATATTAACACAGAGCAATGATAAGACGGGTCAGTTTAAAACTCAGGCAGGGCAAAGCTGCGTCACTGCTGAGCAGAAAGTCACGCGTAATTTAATATTCAATAAAATATCAAGTGTAAATGATAAAGTGCAACAACCACGAAAACTTCTTTTGCCGGCTTCAAATGTGTTGATGAGAATAATTCAAATTTGGATAAATATAATATTTTAAATTGGGCGATATAACACTTCGAATGTGTCGACAAGAAGAATAATTCGAATATTCGAATGTGATGATAATAATTCGAATTGGTGGTATTTCTGAATAATTCAAGTATGCGTCGATAAGAACAATTCAAATCTGGGTCAATATAATATTACAATTCAAATCAGCGTCGACGATTATATTTTGGTACAATTCTGGTACAATTTTGAGTTGCGAGATTCAAGGCACATATAATAAAGAAGCAAGGAGTAATTTTTGGAAAACGAGGGGTGATTGTACTCAAACACTGGTTCAACGAAGGAGGACAACAAAGGGGTGTTGATCCACAACCCGAACAAGCTGTAGCAGGTCAGATCTATTTATTTTTAAGATATTTTTCTATTTAAATTTCAATACTGAATTTATTTAATTTATATAAAAAGTGTAACGATGCCAACAACAAACATTGCGTATGTTAAACTTACGTAATATATTATAAAGGGGTCTAGAACGTTCCAGGTTTCTTTGGTAAAAAGAGGTAGTTTTTGGTGACATTAGATTGAATTCAAAGTATATAAATTTTGGGATAAATGATACATATGATATTGATTGATTGAAGGGCGTATTTAAATATTTATCAATTCAAAACTTGTAAATAATATTTCTTTTCAATATATGAAATTAATTGACTTCGATTTATAAACTCAAACAAATAGGTAATCATAAGGGGGTGGAGAAGAGAAAAATTGATCATCGTAACGTTGTGCACTCTGTGTAGATTGAATAGGGCTAGCCGTGGCATAATAATAAAATTAGAGAACACAGAGGGGTGGAGTTAAGTAAAAACGTCATTACACCGAGTACGGCGTTATCATATCAATAAATATATGTATATATATATATATATATATATACATATATATACATATATATAATAAAGACAAGTTATTTGCAGTCTGCAATAAGAAATTGTGTAGAACAATATATAAAATAAGATGTATCTGTAAACAAACTCTTATGAAAATAATAACAGCTTATTGACGATACGAATCGGGCTAGTAGTTATATAGTCATTAACAAAACATTAGCTTTATATATATATATATATATATATATATATATATATATATATTGCTATAATAATAGGGTTATTTAGGGGTATATTGGGTCATGAAGGTCGTACACTACATGTAAATAGCACTAAAGTTTAGAAAACCAAAAGATTTCATCATAAAATGGAAGTAATTCACCAATTATGCAAAAAGCTAATATCAAGCACACTTTATATAAATCACAACTAACTTTAAGTAATGAAAGGAAGCTCATTTTTTTAAAATCAAATCACATTTAGTAAGATAAATAACTTGTACGCTATACAATTCATTTTAAACCAACAAAGAAGCATAGACTGAAAATAAATACGCATGAATAACATTTTAAACGCAATGAGTCTTATTGAAATACATACACATTAGTGTAAAGACATAACCATGCATCCTCGCAATAAACACATCTTTCAAAACAAACATGTTTCATAAACGCAGGAAGTATTTAAACGCATCTTAAATTTTCGTCAGGGTAAAAATTTCGCCTACGTGATCTTAAACATAGAGTCAATGCAAAACCCAAAAATTATCTTGACAAAAATAAAAGCCATATATATATATATATATATATTGCTATTAAATTCCTTATTTTAGGATTATCGAGCCCCTAGGGGGGGGGGTGTCATAAAATTGCTGTGCTATTCCCCCCACAATTGGACAAATCATAAAATTGCTGTGATATACCTTATTTTATTGCTGTGCTATTTCCTTTATTATATGAAATTATAATTTGAAGGTTTTTACCCCGACTAGCTTACTGAATAAATCTTATTAAATCAAATAAAGCAATTCTAGAACACACAATATAATAATTGATAATATTTACAACACCCAAAATTTTTCTTTTTGTATAAAATATCTACATATACCAGATTTATGCTTTTCTGAAAGCCAGCAAAAATATATTTTAATTATATTCAGGGACCTTCGAACGTTCCAAGATACCGATTCCATTTTCATAAGTTTTTAAGTGACCCTTTTGATGACTCTTACAAATATACAATGTGTGGCAAATATTAAATCAAAAACAATTTTTCAATAATAAAGTGTATTAAGATTGCTAACCTAGAATGGGTTCTGGAGTTCCATCCTAGTCTATGATCTGCATCCCCTTTCTGTGTCCGCTTTGCTTATTGATATACCGGCCCCATATAAGAATCGCCTCCCATAAATCGCTTCCAATTAAAATCGAACCAAATTACAGTACATCCAAAATTAAAACGTACCAAATCGGAATATGTCCAGATTAGAATATGTTCATTTTTAAATTATCTCCAAAATTAGAATATGTCCAAAGTTAGAAGTCCCACATTAAAGCCGTCTCAAATTAAGGTCCCAAACTAAAGTCGTCTTAATTAAAGCCCTGTTTCGTTAATATTAGAAATGAATTTAATTAAGTTGTTTAACTTACGTCTATTTATAGATCGGCTTATATTTCGTTGCACAAATTCTCGCACTTTTAAATCTGATTTGTTTTGATTGATTTCTTCGCTAGTTACGTGAGCTTTTAACACCTTCGAACATAGTCGTTTTCATTGGCGTGTTTACAATCTAGGCAGATACTTTTGCCTTATCTAGCAGAACTTGGAATGTTTACCAATTACTTAGTTTAAATCTTCGATGAATGCTCTGTTCGTCATGTCCGCATCCAGCATATTGTAGTATTATTCGAGAATTCCAACTTTTGGCTTTCATTAACTCACGTATTTGAATGTTTGTTAATTTATCGTATAATCGAACCGCCTGGTGTTTATTTGTTTCCACAGAATACTGGTTTTCTGAACAAATGTGTTCTCTTCTGGTCACGTAACGATTTTCTAATAATGAATTATTTTAGGATGCGTTTACGTTGATATTGCCAACGCAATTGTTAAATATTTGCAATGCCAATTTATCTATGCTTCCCAGTAATTTAATTTTGATGCAATTCATTGCGTTTTAAAATCTTGTCTTTACTTGTATACTACACTTAGACATATTTATGTTCTCATGCATTTAATTCCGTATATTTTATATAGAGTGTTCTCTTAATTAACATTATGTAGAGTGACCGATTTACTCTTATAATTTCGGAATTATCTGCTTTTCTTAAAGTTAAAGTTGTTTATATTAATTCTACGACACCTATGACTTAACCTACCCCCTAAACTACCCTATTATCATAGCATATATATATATATATATATATATATATATATATATATTATAAAACTGTTATACAAAGCCTGAGTAGTCATTTAAAGTTGAGCTTGTAGCTTGGGCAATATTAGAACATGTAGCCTTCGACTTTGACCAAATCCTCTCCGAGACCTTATATTTTCCATCTTTCAATTATCAGCTCGTTTTGAAATGATCATTTAGGCTTTACATAAAAGTCTAAGCTATTATTTCATTTTATGCCGGACTTGCTCTTACGTAGTGGCTAAAACCTGAAATTACAAAAGGATTTCCTTCAACCAACCGAAAGACAAAAAACATAACTCTAAGTAGGCGTTTAACACTTCATGAATTATGTGTAACCTATTTACAACTTTGTTTACTTATTATCCCATAACATTTTAAATATGGAACTAACTGTATTTCCCAAGTATTACATACTACTTACAAATACCGTATGTGTTTATTTACAAACTAAAACAGAGTTTTTATCTACACGGTCATCAAAAAGAATCTGGAGAATACTGTACAGAAAAATAATATCAAGGACAAATGTACCAAGTCATGCTTTTTTAAAACACGCACTTTATTATGTAGATGATCAAGTGTTAGAATAACGCATATAACAGTAGTTATAAAATACTAGTGAATTTTATTGATCCTTACCTAATAAAGCATAGTCTAAAAACAATTAATTATTTATGACTGTAACATCAAAAAAGAAATACCTTATTCGCTAATGGAAACTTATCTATTTAGGACATAAAATCCAGGGTTGAATACCTTTTATTTTCCCACAGACTCAAATAACGTAAGACTTTCCTACATTGAAATTAACTGACTGCTTATTGCTCTTGCATCCTTCAATAACCTTGTCTGCTGTATATAGTTGTATTGCATCCAGTAAGCTGCATTCCAGCTACTTTCAGATTGATATTATTTTATAAATTTCTATTCATTTTGCTTACATTATAGTGCCATTGAAATTTGTTGTTCATATAAAATAAAATCCATATAAATCCGTGCTCCGGGCTGTTTCTAATTTTATTCAAGCGGCATTACAAAATATATTTAACTTTAATATTTATTACTTCCAAAATCCTGCAAACAGTGCTGCTAAAAAATTACTAGTTAAATATTATTAGATAAAAAAAAACTAAAACCTGGAACAAGTGACGCAAAACCCGCAGAAAGCAAATGAGAGTAAAACAAAAATTTTTATTTTATTTATTCCGGATAATTTTAACGTCACAAACAGACTTTGGTTGTTTATAAGTTTTATTTACAATAGTTAATATTTATCAACCTGATAAACTCGAGAATCGATTTGTGAGTGTTTAATTGGCATACAAGGATAAAATATACACATAGATTTATTTTCCTTTGGAAATTTTGTAGGTACTGGCTCTTCAAAGAGCAATTGTTTAGAAAAAAGTACTGTCATCGGCAAAACAACATTTTTCTCTCTTGTCCGCCTCTTTCGTCCTTCTCCCCTCTTCTTTCTATCTCTCCTTTCCTCTATCTCTCCCCCTCCCTCCTACCCCTCTCTCTTTCTCTCTAACTCTCTCTCTCTCTCTCACACACACACACACCACGCACACACCGCATTTACACACACACGCCCTTCTCTCTTTCTCTCTCTCTCTCTAACACATTCTCTTCCTAGGTATTAATTTATATATTACTTACATATTGCGTGTACATATATATATTTTAGGTAGTTTTTTACACAAGGTAAGTTGATAAATACTAACGTATTACAATTAATAAGATGAAATAATGACTTAGACTTTCATGCAAAGCCCAAATGATCATTTCAAATCGAGCTAGTAATTGAAAGAAGAAAAATATAAGATCTTGGACAGGATTTGAACCTGCATCTCAGTCTTACCGGGACCGTGCGTTTACCAATTACGCCACCGAGACCGATGACTATAATTGGGAAATTTACAAATCTAAATCGTGTACAGAACTATACATAAACCTAACTTTCAATTATGTTTAGCATTTTTGTCAATCATATCTGACATTGTCAAGCTTTTTTACTATTGTCAGATATAGACAGGAAGCAACGCTCATAATTACGGATATAAGCCAAGTATTAAATATATAAATATTTTCGGTAGTTTTTTACACAGGGTAAGTTAATAAATACTAATGTATTACAATTAATAAGATGAAATAATAACTTAGACTTTGAGACTGTGAGGTTTCTCCTGTATACTCGCCCTCTAATTCTTGCCCCACTGTTGGGTCGACATAATTGTTGTGATCCTTTTTATTGGAAGGGTTCTAAAACTCGCGCCCCTGCTATTTGAAAGTCATAAATGTTATGAAGTTCCTGAAAATCGCCCTCGGCTGCTCTACACTTCTTTTCTACTATATTAAAATTTCTTAAAATTAACACAGACATCTACCTGTTAAATCTAAAAACTCTCGCTCAATATCACCATGCTAAAACCTAAATAGAAATTCACACCCTACAATCACACTCTCAAAAATAACTCAGTTCACAAAATATATCACACTCTATTAACGTGAGATCAATATTACATTTTCAAAAAATATCATTTCTTTATGTACACTCGTACTGTCAACAATTTCATAATAATAAAAATAATTCAGATCGATAACCCTTTTAAACACACATGTTTAATTAAAGCGAGAGGGCGTTCCTCATACCTTACGTTAACCCTTTGTCTTATCATGAGCTTATAGTAAAACTCTATGAACGTGCATACTAATTTACTGCACTACCAAATATCAATAAGCCCTCTATACCTCTTTACAAACTCCTGGATATCTGTAAATTAATTAATTATTCTTGATTTTCAAAAATAAATTTCAATTTCATTTTAAAGTCACATAAATTTCAGTTCATAAAATATATATCAGTAGTAAACACACCAAAACACAAATCAAAATAATCACAAAAACCATGGAAATATTCACCACTCAATGTTCTATATACTGGCCTACTTGGTAGGTATCTTCTGAATGTTGTTCACCAACTAACCCTTGGAGATGCTGCCGTCCAGTAGGTCCTCAGTCCATCAAATGGCTCCTCGGTCGAATCATCATGTCTGCCGCTACTCCAAACTATCTCTCCATAAACAATATTCAACCATAAATATTAATCTCCGAAATTTTATTCCTCTTATTCCAAATTAAATTCAATACCCAAAAATCGCTGCTTTCATCATCCAGATAATTTTAATCTTTACTAATTTCGTGCATTTCAACAACACAATAACAATTTGTTTGTACTTACGTACAAGATTAACTTTCACTTAAATAGCTTTTAAATAACTTATCAAACTGTACTAATTCGCTTGAAAGTAACTAGATGTGTGCCGAATGACTGATGAAATTAAAGAGAGCGAGGCTTCTTTTTGAAAATGGCTAAACAACCAAGAATTCACCCCTCCCCTGTTTCTAAATCGCACGTACAATTCGTACCCGTTTCTACAATTCTTAAAATTGTTTGTTAAGAGTCTCGTATTCCTGCGAAAAAGCTCTGATTTGTTGGTCAGATAAAACAAGAATCTTTAAACAGTCATAACATTTCGTATTTTAATCAAATTATTTACACGTAGGAAGCTAGTTTTGATACACATCACTTGTAACAACAGCTTTATTGAAATGACATTACATTTCAAAATTGGTTTTCTACAAAAAACAAATTAAGTAAGTAGTTTATATCTTTATATATGTAATTTAATGCCATCTACTTTGTAGCTTATGATTAAGGAGTCAAATTATCCGAAACGTTAGGTTTAATAAATGTTTTAAACTAAACCACTAAACTTAATCGAACGAAATTTGTTTAATTAATTTAATTAATTAATTAATTAATTAATTTAATTAATTAATGTTCCAACATATCAGTTTTTAAGGCTCAATTTGTTACTAGATCTACATTCTGTTTTCTACTAAATGAATTTTATTAATAATTTTTGATCAACATTGTAATCATATGTTAATTTTAAATTTTGACAATTTTGCTATTTTTCAAATTTGACAAATATTGATTTTATACAGTAAGGAACTTGTCTATTATATTATGTTAGTTTTATATTACAACACTTCTAATTGTAGATGCTTTTGACAAAGGCAAAGGTTTTGCCGAAACGTTAAGCAGAAGAAATTAAATTTTGAATTTTGCATAAACTAGTATTATTTGGACTTCATACCCAGTATACTACCATCATGTTACTAAATATATATATATATATATATATATATATATATATATATATATATATATATATATTATAAATCTCAAGGATACAATCAGATTGTTCACAGATCTAAACAATTTCTTATAATCATTCAAGCTTTCACAAATTATTTATTTTCTTAATCAGGATACTAATTTAACATTTTATATAAGAGAATTATGTAGGTGACTTACGATTAGGAAGCTTACAATTCTACAACGTAAAATAAAATCTATAGAGCATGGACGTTTTGTTTATATCTATGCATTTGAAAAGTATGTAATGAAATTCACGAAATCATGTATCGTAGGTTTCAAATGAACTGAAGTAAAAAAATAGTTATTATAGATCAAGTTGATAAAAATAAAATTACAAACTAAAATGTACAATACAAATTTTAAAATATGGCTAATCAAAAATGCTCGAGACGTTTGTTTAGTGTGACCGATAATTTCCAAGAATTAATTTTTTTTGTAGTTGGTTTCCTTGAATATAATTTTGATATAACCATAAATTATTACATGACCTACATCAATTACATGGGGACTAGTGTGCATGTTTTATTTTTTTGGTTGCAATCGTTTTTGTGCAAGGCTATAGACTAATCTTGAGTGTCAAGTATAATACGGGTTTGTAGAATTATATGATGTTGTAGGGATACTTGTGATTATTTAAGATGTTTTTGAATTTGGTGCAAAAACAGATGAAATTGTTGGCCAAACGGAAAGCATAAGTTTATAAATTTCGGGTAATCCAAAGAATTAGGTGAAATGGGTTATAATTTTGTTACACTTCTGTTGGATGTTATACCGGTTGGGTCTTTGTCAATTAGAACATAATATTTTTGAGCATTAAAAATTTTGTTGTGCATTTAATGTATTGGGTTTTATGTAACAATATCGAAACATTTCCCATATATGTCTTAGTTAATATTAATTTTTTATGATTTTTCATAAACATTGATGATTTCATCAATAATCTTCTAATTTCAGTATATGATTTTGACGAATTATATGTGAAGTTAGTTATAATATAGGTGGTATGTTTTCAACTTCTGGTACTTAATCGTTATATATCATTTTCTCCTCTAACAATTTCGTATTCACAATGTATCATATTTAATCTATATTGAATTAAAGGTTATTGTCACGTTAACTACTTAGTCGTTTACTTTCTATTGTTGTTGCAATTAGCCTTGAACGTCTAGTCATGCCTCAGCCATGGTTTTGAATTTCTCACGCATTAATTTATTTCCTCAATGTATATCCGCGGTTTCGCTTATCACATGATGGTCCATGTGTTATTTTATTTATCGCTTTTAGTCTCGTATATTTAGCATTCAAGTATTACAATATAACAACGTATTTATTAATGAATAATACCTTGTATGTTTCATAGAATCATTTATTTCAGCGGTTTTGATTGTCGCGACGTTCATCCTGCTTAATGACTAATGCGTTATCTTGATATTGCATTAAGTGTCCTAATATATTTCAAAAAAATTAATTTTATTGCTTGGATTGTATTAACTGCCCTAATTCAAGTTATATTTTGTAGAAAAAAAGTAATCGATATATCATGTTTAATTAACATTTATTGCATGTGAACTCCTACTGTACATGGTTTGTTTATCTTTATTCTGTCTCTCCAAAATTAAATTTTTCTTTTCCTATTTGGTGTATGTTTAAAGTATTGCAAATGCGTTATGATATGCAAGTAACGCATTATTCTATTCTACGTTAGTATTGTATCTTCTTGATTCTATCCCTGCCAGTAATTTTCGTTAGCGTATTCTCTGTGAGGCATATACTTAACTTAGGCGTTAGTGGAATAAATTACTGATTCTCCCGTAATACACCTTTAGAAACGATTACATACCAAGTAGGTTAGACACTGATGTTGATCAGTTCTGCATTCTTAATGTTCTTTATTTTGTTTAAATTTGAGTTCTTTTCTATTTTGAAAATGCCGTGTAATGCGTGGACATCCCACGTTGAAACTCAAGGGTAATTGTGTTTGGGAGTAAGTTTTCTGCATACTCCAAGGCAGTGTTTAACCGATTTTCTATACTTTTGAAAATTTTCAGACTGATACTGATTTCTAAGTTTAATATTTTTCTGCTAAAGCCTTCATACAATTTTAAAACTGCTTGTTTTGTTTTACTTGAGTTACACACAAGTAGATTTTCAACGTAACATAATAAGGATGTTGCAATATGTTTCCGTCGAAGGTTGTTAGAGCGACATGAAAGCAGGTAAACTCATTGATGCTAATTTCCTTATTAATTTTGCCCATTGCTTGAGGTGAATGACGGCTTCGTTTCTACAAATAATACGGGCGTGTTGCTAAAACCCCATACTTTGATCAGGATTTAATAATATCTACCGTTTTAATACTATAACTGTAATATGAATATCGGGGATACACGCGTTTAAAATGACTTCAAATATACTTGACTACTCGGTATATTTTACTATTTACCCTTCGATACCTAATATTTTAGAAAGATTTGACACATTTCATTCAGATTTTCTTTTGTATGGGATATATCACAACGGAAGGTGAAAATTGCAGTAGAATCACATGATTATGTTACAATTGCAGAAGCTGCGTAACGAAATTACCGTATCACATGTAATTCAAGCCTTGCTTATAATTACCTTCCTCCACCCTTAGGCCAAAAAGTTTCCAATTGACGAGGTTTACTGATGCTACTCTTGCTATAAGAAGCCGTCTTCAAAAGAGCTTTCGCAGGACGATTTTGAACGATTCCTTAAGGAGTGAAAGGAGACGTACCAAATGATTGCATTGAATTGTGTTTACATTGAACGTGTTTTCGGTACGGGCAACTGCATAATTTTATATAATGAAAAGGTTACAGCATAAGTGTCATTAAAAAAATTAGGTTTCTTCATTAAATTTCTCAACATTCTCCTCATATATTAATCAGCTATTTGCATTCGCAAATTTAATTAGAAACATGTCATATTAATGTATGAGTAGATGCACGGAGTTTGGAAATAGAACCACATTATCTAGTATTAATGTAGCGCCCCTTGTGGCGAGACACATAACCAAACATCACCTGCACTAAAGATGCGGCAAATTAAGTTTATCATCCGCTTATGAAATTAAGCGCAATTAATTTAATGTTAATGGGTTTCTACTTGTAGCAACAGGACAATTTCTAACATTTTCCATTTTATATCAGTTTCCGTTACAAAGTACCATGTAATAACATTAAATGTATCCCATCACTTTCTTGTGACAAACCTCTCCTAAAAATATTTGATGTAATAAAATCAAACGTGCAAAAAGAAAACTATGTTCTCCATTCACAGTAGATAGATGTTGCAATGCAAGGACATTTTTCACAGCGAGCAGCAGGGAGAATGTTGCGATCAATATAGGCGTTTCTTCATGATGCTGAAACTCCTGCTCTTGTACGAAATGGCGGCGACATTGCGCTTTTCCTAACAAAACAACCTATCCAATTAAGATTTACGCTAACTGAAACCGATTTTTTTTACAGGTGGATTACCTTATAAAGTATACCCAGGACATGAGGGAGTACTAACGGAAAAGCGTAAACAAAGGAGGATTCGAACAACATTCACATCAGCACAGTTAAAAGAGTTAGAAAGGGCTTTTCAGGAAACACACTATCCTGATATTTATACGCGAGAAGAAATAGCAATGAAAATTGACCTAACCGAAGCTCGAGTGCAGGTAAGTTTAATTTAATTAAATTTCGCTATTTCGTATAATCCATATTACTGTCAAAGTAGCTGAGCAAACGAAGTTTCAAAAGTAAATAAATAATTTTCCCTGCGTAATGGAAAGTGATGGAAATGCTCTTGTAGATATTGATATTGTTAGGTTTAATTTAGCCCTAGTTTAAAAGCTCTACAAATATGCACCTGGGTTCGTGTTGTTCTTTAAATATTTCATCATCCAGAAAGTCCCGAAGCTCGTAGTGGGTAAAAATCGTCGACGAAAAGTTAAATTGAACATGCGTCTCTAAACAGAATGAAAAATGGGGAAACCGTGCAAGGAATTATGGGATCCCATTTACCGCTATAAAAATAAGTCGAGCTTTGTAAAATAATATCTGCTCGCTTTCATATTTTAGATATATGTAGTTGGGCTTTACTCATTTGGCGCACAATTACGAACTGAATTCAAAATAAAAACCATTGTATGGTGGCGTGTAAAATCAAAATCGTATATTTCAATTAGAAAGTATCACGTGTGTAGGGTTGAAACCACGAAACGGTTTGTGGGTGAAAGAGTGATGAAAATTCAGGCGATCTGGAAAATTTTATGAGTACGTGAAATGGCTTTGCTTCACTTTAATTTTAACGCAGAGTTTTTGGTTTAAAAATATGAGTCAATTGCCACGATATTATATTACCCTTAGAATGTATATTATTTTAATACTGGGTCAGCTTTTGTCTTTCAAAAAATACTTTTGAATAAAAGACAATAATTTAGCTATGAAATTTTTTTATTGATATATACAAAGAGCTACTTGGAATAAAAAAGTATATTAGGGTGGATCTACTAAGAAGGGATGAAAATGAAGCTGTTTTCGACATGACATTTTTTAGAAGCTAAGGTCAGAAAAATAACTTGAAGTCTAATTTAAGTCGTTCTTTTACTGATCTAAAACAGGCCAGTCAAAAAGTAAAACTCTAGGAATTTATAGCCTTTTTAAAATATAACCAGACCAGAATACTGAGTAACAAAGCAAAAGAATCCCATATACCGATGTTATTAAAATCAACTTATGTTTTACAAATGAAATAAGGTAATTGGAAGTAATACGACCATGCTAAGGTTTCGTTGCCATTTTGTAAAAAGCTAATAACCTTTTTCAAACTATTTATGGCACAAACGGTGCTTGAGAGGTATATACGTATACACAAACTGTTTGTGTCTGAAGGTAGGTATTCTTTTACTTAGCGACGCCTTCCGGTCTGAGATGGACTCGATCCGTAATAATATTCAGATCGGCTCGAAAATTGGTATATCGAATTCGATTCGATCTTTGATTCGATCCGAAACGATCTAAGATCGATTATTAAATGCACCCTAACTATATGACTAAATCATCCAGAAACCTGTAATTTTGAATCATTTTTAAGTTTTGCTGTGTCGGATACGATTGACAAAAATGGTAGACGTAATTGAACAATAGATTGATTTATGGTTAGGTACATAATATATATTTGTAGAATATTTCAATTGTCGTCACCTATCTTGGTGGTGCAATTGAAAAGGCATCGGTAGCGAAAGCCGAAGATACAGATTCGAATCCTGCCCGGCACCTTGTATTTTTCATGTTTTAATTACTAGCTCGATTTGATGTGAAGATATAAGCTTTGTATAAAGATTTAAGTTATTATTTCATCTTATTAACTGATACTCTAGTATTAACCAACTTGCCTTGTTCAATTATCCGATGTGGATATATATATATATATATATATATATATATATACAAATACATGTATATCTACACACACACACATGCACACGCACACACACACACACACATATATTTGTATATATTTCTGTGATAGGTTTTCTTTGGAGTGGGAGCTAAAGAGTACTGTAACAATGTTGCAGCAATGGGAAATTTGAAATTACTATCTTACCCTATTTTTCTTTTCTTTGCCTGGCTAGCTCAATGGAAGTTGTGAAGTAAAACACAGCAATCTCAAGAAACTTCTATACATTCAAAAATATTTTCCTTTCATACAAAATAATTTATAAAACAGTTCACAGCTTTTAATTTCATATGAAAAAGAATTCCTACAAGTTAATTAAAAATAATTGTTTCCTATTAAAATTACAAAATCTTCATTAATTTTTACGTGGATAGTCACCTAGAGTAAGGGTGATTGGCCAATAATCCTTGACAGATAATCTATTTAGTAAAGAACAAAATTTCTCTAACTTCGACCTCAAAATTTGCTGTAAATTATGTTTACAAAAATATAAAATGAAAACTTATTCTGCTTTAAATTAAAAATATTCAAATATACTTTACAATTAGTAAACAAAGAAATCCAGAATTTTATACTTATGGCTATTGTCAAAGAGCGCTTATCATAATTTCATATCCAACGTAATTAATGATATTAGATACCTTTTGATTCCATTTTACATTGACGCCAGAATGCCAGTAAACAAAATTATTCATATTATTGTAAATCTCCATTTAGAATATTAATTTCCAAAGTGCACCTTCTATTTTTAATTAATCAACTTTGTATCGAAGGATTTTCAATCTTCATTGTATTTTACGAAATTATCATGTTTCATTAAATAATTGTATTGGATAACTTTTATGTTTGAAACTACATAAATTTATAAGATTCATATCGTAAACTAATGTACAGTATATGATTCTGCTTTAAATCTTAAATGACGAATGACGAATCGCAAATTAAATCTTCAATCTTACATGATACTTGGCTCTAAAAAGAATCAAACGAGAATGAATCGTCCTAATCAATTCCTGTCTTATATACAAATTATCTCTATTCGTCACATTTTCGAGATTTTTTGTAGCCACCTAGAGAATTAGTCATCTGGGTGATGTAATTTTTCCGCGAATTCCATGTTTTAATCATTTAATTAGCGTCAAACTATGATTTATGTATGTAGTAGTACGTGCCGTTTATCCTCTTGTAACGTACAGAATTAATGACTGCGACTCATCCTATCTTATAGTAACCCCGGAAAGCCATAAATAATTTGTTACCTATCTCGGTTTTATTCTACAATTTTTTAGTAGCGCCGGGTTTCTTTGTATCGGCATTTATTTTTAATGTCTTTTAAAAACATTTCTAGTAAGATGACGTATGTTTTGTTCTGAATAAAGAAGGTTCTGGATTAATATTTAAAACTCGCAAAGTGTTATTTTGAACAAGAATAAATATTTTATTATTGATATTATACACATACGGAAAAATAATTAAAGTAGGCGTTTACTTTCTTTATGGTTGATTTGTATATTAATAAAGTACAAATTACAGTATAATTACAGATTTAATTAAAGTTTCAATTGCTTTTTTAACAGTTTTGCAAACGCAAAAAAAAATTTGAATCGTAATAATTGTAAGAAAAAGATTGAATTAAAAGGTATTCTAACGCATATTTTACACACCGAAAATGTATCTAGTATTTTATCCCTTAGTATTGAAAACTCGTTTCTACGGTATCTCTCAAAGATTAATTTGCAGATGGTTTAAAGTTTTATATTCCTCTTATAATCTTTTTTCACATTCTGTACGGGATGTTTAATTACATGAGCAATAAGGGCTTAAGGGCTTCTTTTATGTTTTGTAATGACGCAAATGAAATGAATGGCTTTGCACGTATCATACGCTTATTTTTATACAGGGCAGAAAACGAATATTTGGAAATTTCTACTTTTCCGTTTTCTTTCTATTTGGGTGGATTTTATTTATAGAATTTGGGTTTCAATGACCTCTCGTGACACATCTCTAACACATCATATATATATATATATATATATATATATATATATATATTATATAGTTTTGTTTACGTCAGCAGAATTGAAGAGTTCTCATTTTATAAACTCAGCTTGGAAATTTATTTTCCATTTTCAAGAGTATAAGTGAATAAGATACACCGACGATTAAATAATGTACAGTGTATAGATATGGTATAATTAATTTAAAATAAAAATAAAATAATAGTAATTATATCATCAAAAGGAGTAAAAATATTTTTGATTATGATGTATACTCAAAAATATTTTTACTCCTTTTGATGATATAATTAGTATTATTTTTATTTTTATTTTTAAATTTAATTATACCATACCCTTATACACTGTACGTTATGATTAATCGTCCAATTGTATCTTATTTCACTTTATACTCTTGAAAATGGAAAAATAAATTTCCGAAAGCTTGAATTTTTAAAAAAGAAAACTCTTCAATTCTGCTGACCTAAAACCCAAAACTAATTATACACAATTAAGAAAAATAATATTATTTAATTACAGGTCACTTATTAAAGTATGTATAAGGTTCAGGACATATTACAACGCGTTATTTTCTTGATTTTGTCTACTAAAGTGATTTGTTTTTCTTCAAATGAGTAAATTACTGACAGTCTGAAAGGGAGTAACTCCTGTAGTTAAGTACCGGGTAAGAACCAGCAAGTAAATCTAATAAAATTTCACTAGTTAAAGTTTTTAGGTTTGAAGAAAGCTCTTTAATTTTTCTTGAAATAGTATTAAAACTACAAACTTCTGAACAATAAATGCTTTATAGTAAATTGTGCCATACTTAATTATAAATTAATGAGTCCAAAAACGTCTAAATTGATTCGATATTAACGAAATAGAATTCTTTTTGTTTTTGTCCCCCAATGTCATAAAGTCGATGAAGCAATATTGCATTCAAGTTTCAGGCTAGCATTAACCATAATTTTTGCTTTATCTAGTTCTCGACGCTATAAAAGATAAATATAAGAAATTATTTTGTTTGACTAATTAATATCCTTGATTTACATAAAATATTAACCAAATCCTAAAAAGTATATGAAATAGGCAACACTTTCCTATAACATAACAAGCACAGTCAAAAACAACACTATCAAATATCAGAGTTTTATTGGGTACACTTACTAAAGAATTAGTTACCCTCTTGTGCGAAGTGCTATGAATGAACGTTTGAAGCATATCTAATCATGACAGGGGTTAAATTGTTAGTGTTATCCTTGCGCCACGTGTCATTTGGTAACCAGATCCGGAAATGCTGATGGATCTGCGTTGATGCGTTCTAATCGCATCCTGATTGTCCATGCCCGTAAAATTGTTTTATTGTCGCATCCTATATTTAGTTGTTAGCTGTTGTTAACATGAGTACGCTCACACGCTTATTGTTGACAAGTCACTTGAAGGCATACGTGTGTCGAATTTACTATAGGGTAGTTTTCAAAAATAACACGAATCTGCTTTTGTACTGATCCAGTGTAAAATAATTGTTTTATTAGGTTGCTAGAATATACAGGTATAGAAATCCAAACCTATTCGTATTGAGTAACTTTGAAAATAGGGTTGTTTCGTAAAGTACGTAGTTTTTAAAAATTGAATAAATTAGCCAAAATCAAAGGCACAGTTAAAAATTTTTATTTATTTAAATCAGGGTATACTTCCATTCAATAATAAAGAATTAGTTCTTGTGTCCACCCCTCTGATGATTGAGTTAGGGTACACAAAAAGTATAATATCTTCTATCTAAACAATTAATTATTCACAATAATTTAATTAAATTAAGAATTGATTTATTCAAACATATATTAGCAAAATAAACTTAAAATTTAAGAACGTAAAAAACGAACTTGCGTTATTAAATTAAAAATTCCGTAGGACAAATAGATACGCCCTTACTGTATACCATAAATGTATACTTGTTTTTTGCAAGACATTACAGCTTACCCAATTATAACTATTGCGTTAAATTTTGCTATTGTAAATTTAGCATAATATGCCTATACTTAAAAATTACAACTGAACTTTTCTGTTTTTGATTACAACAAATTCTTTAAGATTTGCTCTTTATTAATAATATCTAAAGTTCAGATGCTATCGACAAAACGGTTAAACTAGATAACCTTTCCTGCAACATGGTTGACTTTAGACAAATTTTTATCAATTCGAGTATAGAAAATGAACGTTCATTTGGTGCTATTGTTACCGGAAGAATAAGAAGAATCTTCAAAGAAATTGTTAGATTGGGAAAAGTTAATAGAGAAATACTTAATTACTGCAATAACGATTTCCAAAACATCATAACGATGTTTTTTCTATTTTTATTATTATTAACGGGTATTTTTTATTTTAACATTTAATTTAAGCGGACCCAAGTTTTGACATAAGTATTTTAAGTAACATGCCAGTTATAAGACGTTTTAAAACCAAAGGTAAGCGTTACCGGTCAGAGAATTCTATTGAATCAGAAAAATAATTTGAAACTATGGGTTTTCTAAAAATGTTGCAAATGAAACAAAGTATTGATTTGATTTTGAAAAATAAGCCATTTTGCTACTGTTTATTCCTCATTGGAAAGTTCCTTTACAAAATATTTGCAGAAACTTTTCTTCTGTTTTCGTTAAAATGATAATTATGCCCTTTTAATTATACAGGTCCACGCATTTCAAAATCCTTGAAATTTCATTTGTTATTAAGTCGGATCATAAACCTGGGTAATTATAAATCACCATATTACTGCGTCCCTCCAATTGCACTGAGAAAAGTGATTTGGTCGATACAACTAATTCTGTTGTTTTGAAGAGTAAAGCATTTGATCAAGTATTTTTTAGTCGTTCTAAACGAAACTATATTCACTGAACCGCTTGTAGATGGTTAAACTAACATCAAAAATTAGTTGACTTAAATTTGTTTGTTTGAATGCATAATAACAGTTGGTTAATAAAAGAGTGCAAAAGTGAATTTCATTCAACATCAGTCGTATTTAATACAAACTAATATTGTCAACAAATTTCATATTTTAGTCCAATACTACATTAATATTGAAAAAAATCCATTTTAGTTAAATGAATGCTGAAAAAAGTGTCAAATGAACACGTTTTGTAACAAATTTAACATTGAAACAAACGTACTTTAGCTTGTTGATTTAAATAAACTACGATTGCCAAATCAAACGTCGGGTTATTTGTTGAACTCCAATCGTTTTCAGTAAGTGTCCGATACTGCGTATTGGTTGTACTGCGCGCGCACATTATATCTTTAATATACTGCTACCCTTCGAATGCGACACGTCAACATGGCGTCAAACGTTACTTCGCATTGTTTATTGTGTTAGTTTTCATAAAAGTATTTCAACTAACTGTAAAAATACATGGAAGATAAATTTAGTATGCTGTACTATGTTTAAGCAAAATCTCTTCGTCTAAAAACACGTAAGTACCTACTTATCAATTGGTCTCATTGCCCATAACTAAATGCTGTTGTTTTTAGCATTCAACTATATAAGCGAACGTATAACTTCAAAGATCAATGGCAGTTTTATAAAATTGAAGTGGAAGCTAAACTGAAAATTATGCAGGATGAACTAGGGTTAATGTAACATTCAAGGTGAGATTTGATTCAATATACAACTTGATAATGTGACTGAATGAAGTTATTTTAAATCAATATTTTTTAAAAATCTGTTAGGGATGAACAAACTCATTTGTTGATCGCCAAGTTGTATTAAAAAAAATGGTTAAAATAACTTCATTAAGCCGGAATCGATCAATCTGGATATTGAATCAAACTACCTTGGATGTTTAAACTAATTCTATTTCTAAACAATGTAGAACGCAACGAAATGATTGATTTGACAGCTAAATGTTTCAATTCAACACAATAAAAGTTTGATTAATCCAAAAATGTTATTACTTGAACCTTATTAGCCACTTATCTTAATAATTATTATCTGCTCAACATATGGGTTAGTTAAACAAATAACGCTTTTTGGTTAGTTGAAAAATTTGAATAGTTTGTTTTAATGCTACAAACCCTTTCAAGTATTTGCTTCAATGATTTTTATATGTAAGTGGGATATTCAACGTGTTGATTTAACATAACAGTTTATTTGATAAAAGTATTAAATAATTCAAATCAAACCTACAAGCAATTGAAGTAACGATACCTAACATTCAAGTTACATTAATAGCGATTTGAGTAAATTATTGTGGTGCAAATTTAGGTTTGTTTGCTTCAAAATCGGTTTTCCAACATTTTATTATGTTCTATTTAATGTATATAGATCATTGTTTATATACAAACCAAAATTCTAATTGAATGAACTAATTTTCTGTTGAAACAACAAAATCCTTTTCTCAGTGTGGCTTATTTTTGTATTAGTGGCATTTCCTTGAACTGCAATTTCAGCACCTTCTGCAATGGAATTTTTGACAGATAAATCAAGTGGTTGATACTCTCCATCCTTCCTTTTTTCAAAATTTCCTTTAAATTTCAATGACGGTGATGTCGATGCGGATGATAATATCGCATCAGCATCAACGAACAAGTTTTGTGTATTCTAACCATTTGACGTATTTAGAGTATTTTTAACTGTCTTGTCGTGATTGTATAAAAACCTATTTAAACATGTTACCGGTAAAAATGACTTTACGCTACAAATTTTAATTTGCTCAAAAAAAGGCGAAAATCCCGTAACAATTTTAAAAGTGCACCAATTGATTAGAGTGGTACGGGAGTGGGTTCCTATGAAAAAAATGATAAAGATAACATAAATTTAAAAATGTAAAATGGCCGAAATACAAAACTATTTTACAATTACCACTTACTTTGAATGACTTAACTTGTCAGAAATAAAGGACGCCAAACCGTCTTATCCCAGCAATTCCGTTGACATTTTTGCGACCTGAAAAGCGGTTATTCTGAATAGGTTCCTGTGCCTTTGGGTTTTCTAAATTTCGTCACTCCATACTTTACTTTTATCTACCACACCTTAAAGATATTCATTAGCTCTATAGAACTAAAAATTTTTTCAAAATAACGAATTCTCCCACATTACGACTTCATCACTGGACTGGCTGGATATCCTTACACATTTTTTTTCTACATCCATCTTTATTAGAAATAACTTTAAATAAAATTATCTCCAAGTTTAAACTTTATTAATAGTGAAATTCTAAAATAAAACTGCATGTACACTAACCGTAAAAAACAGACCTGAGCTATTTCCAAGTGGCCAGGTATTTAGCAGAACTCCTTAAAAAACCTTAATCGTAAATAATAATACCATTCTATTGTTCCAATATCTCAGAGTGGTGCATGCGATATTTTAAATTCCATTTGCTTGAAAATGCTTTTAACAACAATACAGAGAAAAACAGAGCGTTCCCTTAAAAATACGTAAAATCACATTTAATTCTAATAGTTTCTGTATTAGTAAAGTCCATCAATAGGATTAGGTTATTTCCTTTCAAAAATATAAGTTATTGGTTACTATAAATTTTAATCTAAGAGAAAATTATTTTGCATCGTATTTGATCCATAGTCAAAGATCCAATTTACGTCATTTTTTAAAGATTGAAAATGACGCCATTATTGTATTTAGTGCAGCTGTGATTTTGTCTTGTTTACAAAGAAATGATGGCAACAGATGATCTCGTCGTCTGAAAACAAAGACAGGCCATTATAGTATTGTGCTGACTCATTAACTGTAAACTCCGATTTCTGACTTTAGGTCGACAATACGTAAACTTAAGTAAATATAGGTTAGGCAAGAGAATATAACACAGGCATGTTAATATTTTATACGCTGTTTGAAGTTTTCCGAAAATGCCTGGATGACTTTAAAAAGAGTAGATTCAATTTTCTGAAAGGACTTCGTTGTTAACATTCAAACTCTCAGCATGCCGCTTTGGTAGGTTTAGCCAGAGGTTTGTAAACAAGGCTAAGTAGCCTTAGTATGTTCGAATAATTCACTGCAATGCGGTTCAGTTTTATTGGCGGCTTCGTGACGTAGTGGTATGTGTGTGACTACTACGCCCAAGGTCCCGGGATCGAATCCCGACACGGTCCGCGAGTATTTTTTACAAAAAAACACTCTCGTTCGGATGAGAGATAAAATGGAAGTCCCGTGTGTGAGTGTTGTCACGTTTTTTAAAGATCTCTACCTTGCTTTGGCAAGAGTTCGGCAAAATTCCAAATTTTCCAGGTAAATAAAAACTCGCTTCCTGGCCAATGTAGTACCTTCGGGTGGAGTATTGGAAAATTACATGTAAGGTTCAGTTTTATTTTAGTGGCACACTGGTTCCCAAATATGCAACACTGTGTTGAAAATAGCTATGTTGAAAAGAATAAAACCCATCCTAATCTTTAATGGAACAATAGACTGGGCCAGAAGAAAAATAAAAGTAAAACAGAAAACTTTTGGAACTATACTGAAGTGGAAGGTTAGTACATAAACACTCTTTGTTAAATGCATGGAACCGTACTGATAGTGCGTCTGTGTATAGGTTGATTTTTTTTAGTTATTACATTTATGATTTAGTTATTAGCCCAATATCGTGCAGTAACAACCCTACAACTATGCAGGAAAACGAAAAATAGAAAATAAAGAAAAGATAAAAAAGGGGTGCGAGGTTTGGAGCTTTATAGAGATCCAAGAAGAAAAGAGAAGAAGAAGGATATAAGGATAACAAAAAAATAGAGTTTTAGGTTAAACATCCTGAGAAGTAGTAAAGAGTACAGAATGTCCCTATTGCGATAGATTGTCTAATGGACCACCTGTAATGTTAGCGATAGCCCCTACCAATACGTTCAGGAAAACAAAAAATACCTCAACGTTTCTATGATATAAAGTGATCGATAACGGAAATTATAAAAAATGATTGAAATACATGTCGAAGAAAACAGATTGAATAGAAATTTCTTGTATTCGCAACTGTGGAAACAGACGTTTTATTACAGAGGCACAAGTGGCGGAGCTATATGCAGCTCAAGAGTAAAGAAAAATTCGAACATCAGCTGGTACAGATCCAAATGGTTCGCTGGGTTGTTCAGACAAAAGAATATGCCAACCACGATAAATGACAGTATTAGGTTCTAGAATAGTAACTAGCTAGAACTCTATGCGGTTCATTCCCGAAACAAAGAAAGAACAATATACACCACCATAAGATGTACAGGGTGGCATTAGTTTTATGTCAATTTAAAGGGGGTGTAGAAACCGATAAGGCAAACAAAAATTGTAATAAAGCTGGTGTCTAAAGCAAACAGTTTAGCTACAAATGAACACAAGAAAAGTATTAAAATTGTTTTAAAACCACTGGAATATTGACTAGGTCACAAATATAATATACAACTACATCATGCTTTAAAGTCGACCAATTAAGTTGTGACCATCAGTAAACTTAAATTAGTGGAATAGAATGCATTCTTGCTGCCAAACAAAATAACTTAAAGCACTTTAGAAATAAGTTAAATATTTTTCTAAAATTCGCATGTTTATACAATAATCACAACAAAAAAGATACTTCATAATACTGATGTGGTCGACTGTATTAAGTGTCTGATGTAATTTTGTGTTGTTACAATTCAGCGTTTATGCAGAATATGATATCCTACTTTAAGTTGAATGTACTTTTTCATTACATAGCTCGTAACTGGGGTAGATGTAAGTGTGTGTTGGTGTTGTGTGTTTCACCTACGTCTTTAGGTAATGCACTTACACGCGGTGTTGGGACTTCATTGTAATTAGTTTGAGGTATTTGGAGTATTTTGTCGACATAAAACTAATGCCATCCTGATAGAGGAAATTCTTAATACGGTTGAATTCGGGTCATTTTACTTGTATTATTTTTTTTAAAATTATAAATCATTTTAATAAAATCAATAATTTTAATGGCCGGCACCTGGACGTGTTGGCAGTTATAGGTATTTCTTTGGAGTTGTCTAGGTTTGTTTCTAATAAAATGTGTACAGGTAATTTAAATAGTATTTAATTAATTTGAACCAGGCTATATTCACGACAACGCTCACTGTAACATTATATATACATCGACCTTATAGGAGTTAACGAAATGGCAATAATCAAGACGTGCAATAACTACTTTTGGTCTTATTTATTAAACAGCAACCCCGAGAAGCATAAACCCACCGAGACCATTTTTATCATGACCTCATCTTACCGCTAAGAGACTGACTTCAACTACCCTTTCTTACGCTTTTTTTAAAGCTTTATAACTTAATGTATTAGTTAGGTTCAGGGATTTTTTAAACCCGCACGGGGAAATTTCCTGTAGTATTATGTATCAATGTAAGCGCTACGTGAAAACCACACAAAGATTTGGTTCTCACGTAAGACCGGACATTGACTTATCATTTGTGATCTCCGTGGCATAGTTGGTAGGTGTGTGACTACTACACCCAAGGTCCCGGGTTTGAAACCCGACACGGCCCGCTTGAAAAATGTTAGGCAAGCATTTTTTACAAAAATACACCCTGGTTCGGATGCGAGGTAAAATGGAGGTCCCGTGTGTGAGTGTTGTCACGCACGTTAAAAATCCCTACATTGCTTGGAACAGCAAGGGTTCGGCAAAATTCCAAATTTTCCAGATAAAAAGAAACTCGCTTCCTGACCAATGTAGTACCTTCGGGTGGGGTATTGGAAAATCACATGTAAGGTATGTGAAAGCTGTTAAGCAGCGTGTGGCTACCAAGATCCACATAAACAAACATTTGGCGAATTATTAGTTTTACAATAAATTCTTTCACACAATCAAGATCGGTTGAAAATATTTCAAAACCAACACCTGTAGTTGTTTATAATAATCATCAGGTTGAAGTGCAATTACATTTTTGACATTAGGATTTCCGTCTTGGAACTGGTTGAACGCATAATCCCCTGACTTATATTCTGAGCTAGCCTACATAGTTTACGAAATTCCCACGGCCTAGATTCAGCTCGGTTCTTCTTTTATTGTTTTCCAAACATATACCGTATTTCACCGGTATTCAGTGGTATGTGAAGGGGGTGAAGCAACCTGTGACTATCAAGAGCCCCCAACACAGACATTTGATGAATTAATAGTTTTCCAATAAATCCTTTTGTACAATCAAGATCAGTTGAAAATATTTCAAAACCAACACCTGTAGTTGTTTATAATAATTATCAGGTTGAAGTGCAATTAGTTTTTCGTCATTTGGCTTTTCGTCTTAGAACTGGTTGGACGCATACACCCTGACTTCTATTCTGAGCTAGTCTACACAGTTTACTGAAATTCCCACAGCCTAGATTCAGCACGGTTCTCCTTTTATTGTTTTCTAAACATATACCCTATTTCACCAGTATTCAGTGGTATGTGAAAGGGGTGAAGTAACCTGTGACAATCAAGATCCCCAACACAGACATTTGATGAATTAATAGTTTTCCAATAAATCCTTTTGTACAATCAAGATCAGTTAAAAATATTTCAAAACCAACACCTGTAGTTGTTTATAATAATCATCAGGTTGAAGTGCAATTAGTTTTTCGTCATTTGGTTTTTCGTCTTAGAACTGGTTGGACGCATAACCACCTGACTTCTATTCTGAGTTAGTCTACACAGTTTACTGAAATTCCCACAGCCTAGATTCAGCACGGTTCTCCTTTTATTGTTTTCTAAACATATACCCTATTTCACCAGTATTCAGTGGTATGTGAAAGGGATGAAGTAACCTGTGACAATCAAGATCCCCGAACACAGACATTTGATGAATTAATAGTTTTCCAATAAATCTTTTGTACAATCAAGATCAGTTGAAAATATTTCAATACCAACACCTGTAGTTGCTAATAATAATCATCAGGTGTAAGTACAAATATTTTTTCCGTCATAAGGTTTATCGTTTTGGAACTAGTTGGACACGTACCTCCATTGATTTCCATTTAAAGTTAGCCTTAACATTTCACTGGAATTCCCACTGCCTGCATGTTTGACAATCTGTGTGCAATAATCTAACCTAGGTCTACCTCTACCTCTTTTTTTCCGATCTCGGCTTCTAATTTATTACGCACTGTTCCCTAATGCATTAGTATGTGACTTATCATACTATCTCTCCTACTTTTACCGTCTCCACATATTTCTTTCTTCCACTACCATTTCTAGAACCTCTTTGGTCTTAATTTTGTCTTTCCATAGTGTCTTCATCATGCGTCTGTAGCACCACATTTCCTGTCCGCTTCTCTTACTGCTCAGCACAGCCATACAGTGATGTGCTCCACATATGTTTTATGCAATCTTTTCCTTGTTTCTATATTTGTTGTCTTGGTACACAGTAATTACTTTTTCTTGTTAAATATAGCAGGACCTTGTGCTAATCTTTGTTTTATATCGTTTGCGCTTTTCCCATCTTGCGTTATTTGGCTTCCTAGGTAACAAAAATTTTTAACCTCTTGTATGTTCTCGTTTCCTCTTTGTATTCTAGTTTTTGATTTAAAGTCTTCTCCTAGTACTTTAGTTTTATTTTTCTTGATTTTCACACCGTATCCCTCTGTTAGAGCTGTTTCCATTTTATTTAGAGCAGCTTCTAACTTCTACTACTTGCTAGATGCTAATACCACTATATCATCTGCAAGTCTAAGCATATCAACGTTTTGTACCTGTATAATAATTCCAACTGTCTTCCTGCATTTGACAGTATAAGTTACCTCGTCGATGTACAAGTTAAGAATTAACGCGGATGGCACATCCCTGCCTCACCTCTTTTCCTAATATCTACGTTAGTTCCTCTCCTGCAAATAAACTCTCTATATATTCTTACCATTTAACCACTTTCTCTACATTTTCTATAATTATGTGTCCTTCCGCGCCCCTTATAGTTTTGCTATACGGTTTTATATCTCTAAAATTCATTCTAGTTAGTTTGTTTGCTTCAACCGTCTTTCCTATTGCCATGTTAGTGTGTACCTCTTTGGACTTTTCAGCGATCCATTGCTCTTTAGCTTTCCTGCATTTGCGAATAATTTCCCATTTTATGGCTTTGTATCTCTGTTTTCCAGCTTCGTCCGGTTTATTTTTGTATTTTCGTCTTTTTCTATTAATTTCACGATATTCTTTGTTCCATGGGTTTTTATTTTCTTTTTGTGAATACTCTAGAATATCTCTTGCCGCCATGTCTAAGCTGGATGGAGTTATTCCATTTTGTTTTTACTTTCTTAGTATAAGAAATTTTCCCGATATCCTTCAGCAATTCATTTGACCTTTTTTCAAATCTATCGTGGACATTTTTATCTTTTAGTTTCTCAAAGTCAAAGTGCCTTTTTCCGTTCCTTTTTCTCAAATTTTTAAATTTAAGCGTGGCGTTCATATTTACGATGTTGCCGTCAGTGTCTATATCTGATTCTACAGTATTTTACATGATCCCTAAACCTTTGTTTCACAAGAATGTAATGTATTTGATATCTTCCAATATGTCCTGGCATTTTTCACGTGCTTCTAACATAATGTTGAAATAATGTGTTTGTGATCGTTAAATTGGTTTTGTCGCATAATAAAATTTAAAACAAATAATTCTTAATTCAAGGTCATTCAGTGCGAGTTTAAAATATTATGCTTAAAGTACACTTTGTTCACTAATCTAGTTATCTAGTTATGGTTTACTTGTGACATACATTGGCGAATTTTTCTCCATACTTGTTATTGTTTATTTCCAATTATCATGTGGTTGATTTATAGGCAACGTGTTGTTGAAAAAAATATTAATAGAGTCTTTCCTGGAACCCTCTAACTCGAAGGCATGGCAAAATCGTCATGTAGTGTGGCATGGCAGTCTCGCCATGTAATGTGGTTCTTCCTATTTTATTTAGACCGCCATTTGACTTTTATAAAAGCTAGTTAAATCAAATGAACAACATTTATTATTCATTTATTGATAATAATTTGTACAAGGGCGCCTAACGTCTCACATACTTAACTCTGTCTATTAGAAAGCCATTATTATATTGCCCTTTTTAGGTCTACATTTCACTTGCTATATAACCTCAAAGTAGATTCCATAATTTTAGAACGCTGACAACTATTAACTATTACTTAAGTAGCTTTGTGGTTCATGGTAATGCAAACGGAATGTGCACGATAATCTTTTAGTGTTACTGGATTAAATTGCTTGATTTACCATACACTATTCAATTATGATATGAAACTAAGAAACTTGCAGGTATATTACTTTTAAAAAATCAAATACACAAAAATTTGGATTGCGGTTCCTACAGCAAGTATTTAAAATATTAGAGAAAGTTATAACAATACAAAGCTGTTACTACAATGTTTACAGAAAAAACACATTTAGAAGGTCGAAAGCGGTTTAATTTGTCTGCTATAACCGTGTTAAAATACCAAAAAAGGTGGTATTTGTCTTTAATCAAGAAGCTAAAACGCAATCAACCGCTCTTTTCGATACTTTTGTATTATCCTACCACCAATTTACTTAGTTTACCAGAGTACTTTTTAATCACTTAAAGTGCTTCCAAATGTAGAGTAGCTTCAGCCATTTTCCTCGCGCTAACTCTCCTTGGGCAATAAAAGAGTAAGCTTTTCGATTCTTTTGTACACATGCTACTTTCTCAGCATGAATTTACTATTTTTACAGTAGCCCTGTCCTAATGCATTTTCTAAGTCTTGTTAGTCAAATACTGATGCAAAGAAACTTGACATCAAATTATTGTAAGGGGATTATAAATTATACATTTCATTAAGTTAATTTCAATAAGTGGGGTTGCATCCTCCAAAGAACGCGTCGCGCCGTAAATTCTGTGTCGCGCTTTCCGTTATTTGAAGGCTAAAACTAATCAAGAAAAACTTTCCTGCTTTGAGTGGTGTCACACTTAAAAAAAATCCCAACGGAGTATGGATAGTGGATAGGATGATCTTAATCCACAGGGTACATCAGTCTTAACTTTCTTATTACAACCTTATAAATAAATATAAAGTAGAAAGACAGGAAACGCCGAAAACAAAAGTTGGGAAAGAGGGTAGCTACTTTATTACTGGGTTATATTGCGGTAATAATAACCTCTAACCTCTACATAATGGCATCACTTAGCAGGACTCGCGTTTGGTCATCAGCGGTAATAGTCGACCGCAATTTTGCTTTCATTATTTATCAAATTTGTAACTGTTGTACATCAACGGGGTGCAAAACCTTCAAAACAATTGTTAATTTCCTAACACAAACCTGTATCTGATTCTTGGGGAAACCAGTATTGGTATTTGTGGATCAATGTAAAATTTAACATAGTAGTTGTTGTTTTACTAAATTTCCTTCCGGGTTCGGCGTGACCGGTGTTAATCAAGTTAGGCATTGGTCTCAGGCGGCTGGACTTCAGTGTTCCCGGACGGCTACATCTGTATTCTGCTCTGCATACACGCGAATGTCCGAAAACTCGTAAAGTATTTAACTACCCATCCATCACAATGACAGGAGTAGTGTGGGATATAGAAATAATGCATCAAATACCTGCATAAATGTTACGACCAAATTATAAGAGAGATATAAATTTCATGCCCTAGTATTGTTGTCTGGAAAAGTAGAGCTTCACTATGAAATAATTAACTTAACTTTCGTGCTGTGTCCGAATAAGTTTTATAGTTATCTTTAATATCGTGACATAAAATTGCATGATGTAGTAGAAAACTATTGTACAGAGATAAACGACATAAAGGATTTGAATGCATTAAGAATTACAACTACGTTTTCGTGATTTAAAGAATGAAACAATACTTTAACCTGAAAATCTAGCTACATCTCCATAGTCCGCTATAATTTTAGTCTCTTGTACGTGATTAGTTTGTGCTTCTGAACTAGGCCATTTAAGCGGTATCTAGCGTGGACTTCTTACAGCGCTCTTGATCCGTCATTTTTGTAAATAGATGTGCATATTTTCCAACTAATGTAAATTTTGTTAAAATTTTGCTCCTAGCAAGAGCATTTAATCTCTAAAAAAATTAATTACACTATTTTCCCAAAAAAAGAGAATATTATGAAAAGAGAAGATTCGATTTTTACTTCTGCTGTAACACGCCATTTTGCCCTTCATACCAAGAAAATTCACGGAGTCTGCTCTCCACGCTGTTGTAGGGCAAATTGAGAAAACCCTTGACAACAACATGTCCGCCTTAGGCGCATCTATTGATATTGAGGGTGCGTTTAGCGAAACCATCTTCGCAAGCATTGACAGATCACTGCGGGCACATAGAGCTGAGGACATCCTTCGGCAGCTAACCACGGAGCTATGGTGTTCCGATAACTCTCTAACTGTCAACCCCAATAAAACAGGGCTGGTGCTGTTTACCGAAAAAAGGAAGCTGATGGTGACCAGATTGCCAATGTTCTTGCAAACTTTTCTGCCCCTATCAGAAGAGGCCCAGTACCTGGGCATCATACTTGACAAGAAGCTGAATTGGCCAAACACTTACAAGCAAAAACTACCAAAAACAACCAAGTGTTTTGGCAATGCAAACGTGACACAAGCAAACTTAGGGGGTCTTCCACCAAAGATTGGCCTATGGCTATACACCATGATAGTAAGGCCGAGGCTCTGCTATGGCACTGTAGTCTGGTGGCCTAGGACCAGACTGGCCCATTCAGTCAAAGAGCTTACTCATATCCAAAGAGTGGCCTGTCTAGGCATCACGGGCGCAATGCGATCTACATCTACTGCAGCTTTAGAAGCCATTCTAGGCCTTATTCCGCTGGACCTACATGTGTAGCAAGTGGCTTTGAGAGCGGCAATGACGGTGCGGATCCAAGGTCTATGGATCGATAAGGGAGACGGTAGTAGACACCACAACATACTAAGAGAGGCGGTGCGGAACACCTCTCTTTTGGGAAGAGTGGTTAATTCGATCGCACCCATAATGATTTCCAAGAAGCGCTTTGGGGTCTGTCTGAACACTGACGACGACTCCTTAACGGAGATGTCCATGTACACATTTGGCTTTAAAACAAATTAAGGTACCGGGGCAGGCATTTTTTTCGATGACCTAGACATTCAAAAGAGTGTTACGCTGGTAACTGCCTTCCAAGTGGAGGTCATAGCCATCATGCATGACGCTAACGTCATACAGGAACGTAGAATCTAAAATAAAGCAATACGCATTCTGAGCGATAGCAGAGCAGATCTTCTGAAGTTAAATAAGCAGAAGTTCTTCTTGGGGGTTGTTCACCAATGCCATCGGATTCTAGAGCACGCTTCTAATACTAATGCCCTTGAGCTGGTTTGGATCAAAGGGCATTCAGGGGTACATGGCAACGAACAGACAGATTTTTTGGCGAGGTAAGGAGCGGCTCGGGGTTTTGTCGGCCCTGAGTCATCGGTTGCTATTGCGCCATCGGTGATGTTTTCCATGATAAGGCAAATAACCCACCGCCGTCACAAAGACAGGAGGGTTTGTACAACAAGCTGCCGACAAGAAAAATGTTTATAAGGGCTCCCATGACCAAAATCGAAAAATTTGTCATATGCTTGCCGAGACAGAAACTACGGCTACTAGTGGGTATACTGTCCGGGCATCGCATACTAAGAAAGCATTTGCACAGGATAGGTCTGTCAGACGACCCCACCTGTCGCGGCTGTCAACAGGAAGATGGGACGGAGGAGCACATCCTGTGCACCTGCCCGACACTCTCCCGACTTCGAGGATCCATATTGGGGGATTTCTGGCTTGAGAAAGCTGCAATTTGAGACACCCCCTGGACCAACATCCTCAAATTCACCTGTAAAGTCTGGTGGTTGAATAATGAAGGACCAACTTAGGGCAAGGAAGGTGTTCCCAATTAAATCAATCAATCACGCCATTTGGCTAAGGTTAATTGTCGTGTTCTAACTAAGTAAACCTTCGAGTTTTACTTTAGCTATTTCTCTTTACTCTACATAATACTTTAGAATATATTTCAATATAAATAAATTTATGTTCTGAGAATTAATTTTGTTACGTTTATTGGTTGCTGTTATTCCACTCCTGTCTATTTGAGGATTAGTATTACGTTACGGTTGTACTTAGGTTTTTATTCACCCTTAAGAGATACAAGTTAGGCAAATCATTCTACGCACCTATGCTATTTATCGATACTTTAGTGTATTTAGACTGCTATTCTGGCTTTGCATTATTTACAAGTTACTCCGGAAACTGAGTTATTTGCTAGTAAAATGTTCTGTCAAGAGAAAAATACAAAGATATTCCTTCTGTTTCCTATGTTTTAATAGTCCAAGCAAGCAATATGCGATTACTTCCTTAAAGTATCTCCTATCACGTATGGGTAGGAATAGCTTGAATGATGACCGCTACAAAAATTTGATTTGTAGCTTCTTTCATTTGATTCGTTCATGAGAAAGTCTTAGATACTGGTCGTGTATGACTAGTCCTACATGTGATTTTTCAATGCTCCACCCGAAGGTACTACATTGGCCAGGAAGCGAGTTTTTCTTTTACTTGGAAATGTTGAATTTTGCCGAACCCTTGCGTGACAACACACACAGACGGGACCTCCGTTTTACGTCTCATTCAAACGAGAGCGTATTTTTGTGAAAAATATTCGCCTAACATTTTTCAAGCGGACCGTGTCTGGATTTAAACCCGAGACCTTAAGCATAGTAGACACACGCATACCAACTATACCATGGAGCCGCCTTGTATGACTTGTCCAACGACTGTCGTGGTTGCTTTCTCCTATGTCTTCTGCGAGTACTGCTAGTTTTAGTGATAAAAGCTGTTGAAGTTATAATTGATGGATCTAAGTAATAAAATAAAACAGTTGGATAATCTTCTTCGAAATACGCTACAATGTGGGTACTACTGAAAGATATGAGAGTCACGTGAGTAATTGGCTGATATCTTTCTCTTTGTGACTTATGGTTACGATACACCGTGGAAGTACTTAATTTACTTGGTGACCACGAGGTTGTAATACTAGAGGTACTTTAAGTTTTGTGTCCTTGTGAGACAAACACCACATATCATGACTGCAAGAGGATTTGAGATATCTCAATAATTGGCAAAGTTAGCTACTGGCGGCTTGTTAAAATTGTCATAATTTTTGAACGAGTCAACTACAAACGAAACAAAAACAACTACAAACGATTCTAAAGATTTGATATATCTCAAAAATTGAAAAGTTACCCTTTAGCAATTTGTTTAAATTGTTGTCATTTATTAACTGTTCGACTACAAACGATACGGAAAGAACTACAAACAACTACAGACGATTCTAAAGAGGACTGCTTAAGCGGATTCGAGATATCTCAATAATTGGCAAAGTTAGCTACTGCGGTTTGTTAAAATTGTTATAATTTTTGAACGATTTAACTACAAACAAAACCAAGAGAACTACAAACAACTGCAAACAAGTACAAACAACTACAAACAATTACAAACAACTACAAACAACTACAAACAACTACAAACAACTACAAACAACTACAAACAACTACAAACAACTACAAACAACTACAAACAACTACAAACAACTACAAACAACTACAAACAACTACAAACAACTACAAACAACTACAAACAACTACAAACAACTACAAACAACTACAAACAACTACAAACAACTACAAACAACTACAAACGATTATAAACATGCCTGCGGATTTGAGATATCTCAAAAATTGACAAAGTTGTGGTGATTTATTAACTGTTCGACTACAAACGAAACGGAAAAACTTCAAACAACTACAAACGATTCTAATGAGGACTGCGCAAGCGGATTTGAGATCTCTCAATATTTGGCAAAGTTAACTACTGGCGGTTTGTTTAAATTGTTCTAGTTTTTGAACGGTTCGACTACAAACAAAACGGAACGAACTACAAACAACTGCAAACAATTCTAAAGAGGCCTGTGAAGACGGATTTGAGATATTAAAAAAATTGGCAAAGTTAGCTATTGATCGTTTGTTGAAATTGTTATAATTTTTGATCTGTTCTACTACAAACGAAACGAAAAAAACAACAAACAACTACAAACGATTCTAAAGAGGCCTGCGAAGACGGATTTGAGATATCTCAAAGTCGGGTGCGGATCATTTTTTAAAATGTTTATAATTATTAATGGATGGAACTACAAACAATATTATTGTTACTACAAATAACTACAAGCGAAATACTAACATTTTCGGCTATGAAAAGTTAATTTTTCAAAAGTCGGGTGTCAGGTTCACATAACTTGGCAACCTGGCGAATATTAAATCCTCTGTGGTAGGAGATGACTGGGAAATATTTTCGGAGAAATTAGATGCATATTTAAAAGCAAATAAAGTTGAAGAAGAACGTAAAGTCGTTATTTTGATTACTTCTGTTAGTGAAGAAGTATATAAAATTTTAAAAAATTTTGTTATCCACAAAAACCACACGAAAAGAGTTACAGAGATTTAAATAATTTTTTAGACGACCAATTCAAACCTTAAGTATCATTTTTTCGCAAAAGAATTGTTTTGGACGACCTAAAGCAGGGCAGCGAGTCTATTAATGAATGGTATGTCAAAGTACGTAGGGCTACGGGGGATTGTAATTTTCAAGCTTCGTTAGAAGAACGAATCAGCGACAAATTTGTTGTTGGTATGAGAAAACCCTACTAAATCGTTGAATGAGTTTTTGACTGTAGTGTTGGCAAAAGAGGCTGCGTTGAAGGAATCCCAAGGATTTGGGGTAGACATTCATAAAATTCAAAAAGTAAGAGATTATACTAGTCAACTGGAGAGAAGAGTACAACAAGAAAAAGAAGAAAACGTAGGTAAGGAATAGAAAGAACAACAAAGCAGTGTGCACGAAAATAGGAGTGTAGAGGTAGGTGCATTATTGTGATTCCCTTGTAACAGGGTCGATCACGATTTTAAAAGGTGTCGTTTTAAGAAATATAGATGTATGAACTGCAAGACTATAGGGCATACTGCTGCTGCTTGTAAATCAGGACCAACTAGTAGTAATTTTGTTGAGTAAGTTCACGACAATGAACAGGTTGAAATGTTACAGGTTAACAAATTTAATTTTCATCTTTGTTAAGCGGATTTGTGTTGAGATTTGTATAAATAACATAAAAATACCTATGAAGGTGGATTCAGGTGCTGGTCTGTCATGTATACCTTTAAGTTATTATCTCAAACACTTTTCAACGGTAGAGCTGGAGCCCACAAAGGTTCTGTTAATATATTATAATGGTCCTGCGGTAAAGTCGAGAGGTCAATTCCTGGCGAACGTTAAAATTGGTGACCAAACAGAAAAATTTAGTTTAATCGTAGTCAAAGGTGCTCATATGACATTGTTAGGTAGAAATATTTTTACACGATTTAAATTTACATTAAAGGGTGCCGAAGTTTATTATGATAATAAAACGTTGGCAATAGCGTCGAAATTGATACCTATTTCTGGCCGTACTATTCATAGAGTTGCAACGAAATCCTTGGATGGCCCATCAGATGAATTGAGGGATCTTTTAAAGACACATTATGATTTGTTTAAGGTGAAGTTAGGTACTTATAAAAACAAGAAAGTTCACTAAGAAGTGCCGGCGTAAAACCTGTTTTTGTCAAACCGCAACAAATACTTTGTGCATTTCGGAACTTAAGAGATTAGAAAGGGAGGATGTGATTGAAAAGGTAAGTCATTCTAACTGGAGCACACTTCTAATTCCGGTACTAAAAGCGAATGACGAAGATATTAGACTCTAACATACTCAACCCTTTGAGTAAATCCCCGGGCAAATAAATAAAGTTACTACAAAAATTAACCCTAGAATATTATTTGATATTGGTAGTCAGGGGCGGTCCATCATGCTTTGTCTTGTTGAGTTGTTGGAGTCTGTTACGGGCCTGTTTGACACTACGACACCAGGGGATAAAATAATTGATATCCTTAAGTTGACTAGCTCTAGTCGGCGAGGGGTGGGTCTGACACAAGTCGTAGTTTGGGTGTCTAACAGCCCAAATCCGTAGTAAGCGGTAAACAGTATAGATTAGAGATAGGTTTTAACGATAACAAAATCGGGTGGGCACCACCAGTAATGACACAATGCTAGCTATAATCATAAGAATCTCGTTACTGGTCGAGAAAGCTTTTTTAGCACTTGGTAATAATAATAAAGGAACAATAAAGAGAAACTCACGGTGTAGAATGCTCTGATTTGCCCTACTTGCACATGCAATCTTAAGAGAAATGATACACCTTATCTTCGGTTGCTGGCTCTATTTCTACACATAGCTGTAAGGATTACATTAATTGACACCAATATATATATATATATATATATATATATATATATATATATCCATTTGAACAAACATACGGCGCCTACTAGTACGCCTTAAATGCAACAAATATAAACAATAACTTACTATTAAATCGACGTTCGCACTGGCCAGAGCTATCAAAATAAACTCTTATGTACAACTTATATTTTTAAACAAAGTAGGGATGGATGTACCTGGATCTCACGCTGATGCGGCTAATCAATTTGACGACGTAGGATATGAACTGGAACCCAAAGTATCACGCGTTTTGATCCGGGTGCATGCAAAACCTGCTGTATCTAGGTGGATACTAAACGTAGGACTAGTTGAATAGGTTTGCTTTACACATATTATGAACTTGTGTCCACGGAACAAATTACACCACGGCTATATTACCTTGAAAAGGCTCATAGCTTTACAGTTATAAATGCTAACAGTGCGCACACATCTATTTCTATCCCACGTAGCCGACGGGGCAGCGAGAATAGAGTGAATATACGACACAGCGCTTTTTTCTAATGTTGGCTCCACTGACACAGATTGTCAACAACAACTTATAGTTTTGGGGAACAAAATAGCTCAGTGCCAACGTGCGGAACTAGTCTGATCACTAAATAAAAATAGTAACAGTTCAACGCTTACCTTGTGGGGTAAATCAAACCACTGTACATAGTGAGGAGTCGTGTACGTTTTAACAAACTACCAACAAGCGTCATTACGGGGTGTGTGCTGTTCCCAAATAGATTGGACAATTACGGCTTACGGCATACGTAATTTAAAGGTCCTTTCTTTCTCGTCCAAATTAGAAATTCCCAATATGGATTTGTATTCTATATATATATATGGATATAGATAACGGCAAATAAAAATGGACAATGAGTAGACCTGCAACAAATAGATTAACACACCCGCACCATAAAATAACACAAAAACTCTGACGTTACTTAATGTCAATTCCTCGCCTGCTTTAAAAATTAATATTAGAAGTGCGTCATTTACTACGCTTGCTATACGATTATAATATAATGAATGGTTATACCAACGGAACGTTACACCTCCCCCACTCGAAGACGAAAATCCCATTTTCGACTTAAGAAAACGAAACATAAACCTAAAGAAAACGAAATTAACTAAACAACACAAGAAAGACAAAAAAAAATCAAAACACATTAACAACTAATCGGGGTGGTGTTTGAGATCTTTTGCGTGCCATACCCCTTTAGACATGCCAGTCAAATCGGACAACTCGTAAGTCGAATAAGACACCTTTTTACGAATAATAAAGGGCCCAACAAATTTAGGGGCTAATTTCGCGGTAAAATGCTTCGACGCGTCAGACAAAACATAATTCCTTCTCTACACGGAATCACCTACTTTAAAATCTGCGGGACGCCTTCGTAAGTCATATTTGATTTTAGCGCGATCATATGCCACTTTAAGTCTCTTGACAATATCATCGTAAATTTTCTGCATCGCAGCAGAACGCGATAGGAGATCTTTTCGATCAGCAAAATCAACACCATTTAAATCACGAGAATTATCAGGCACATCGGGACTTCCTTCAAGATTCATCTCACGACCAAAATTAGCAAAATATGGCGACATACCGATAACTTCATGAATAGCAGTACGTACGGCGCAAGCTACTTTAGGTAAATAACGATCCCAATCTTTGTGATGATCTTTCACAGACGACGACAACATGGTCTTCAAAATTCTATGTACTCTCTCAACCGGATTTGCTTGAGGATGATAATAAGCACTAAATATTATCTGAATTTTATACGAGGATGCCAACTTGCTGAATTCCTTAGAACGAAACTGAACACCATTATCGGTAAGTAAATATTGCGGAACACCAAACACTAATATAACATTTTCTTCCAAACGTTGCACCACAGCTGAAGCTGTAGCAGAACGTAACGGGAAAAACAATGAAAATTTCGTAAAGCAATCGGTAACTGACAAAATATAGCAATAACCTCTAGAAGAACGCGGTAACAGACCTATAATATCACAAGATACCATCTGCCAAGGTTTCTTAACAATTGGGTGTCTGGACATCAGACCTGCAGGTTTCTTCTGTTCAGGCTTCTGTTCTAAACACACCTTACAATGGTTCACATAACGAGTAACGTCGGCCTTCATTTTCGGCCAATAATATAAACGAAAAATATGACTAAAAGTCTTAAAAATACCTAGATGACCTGAAGTAGGCTCATCATGAAACTTTACTAAAAGATCTTTACGGCGAAATTTCGGGACAACTTCTCTCCAACAATCATCTTCTTCAGAAACATCCGGATAATCAACTTTCATCCGCTTATACAGAGTATCACCCACCATTTTTTAACTATTATAGACAATCGGTCTAGTCTGCACAAGCTTACACATACGATTATACCAGCGATCAATTTTCGAATTTACAGGAGGCCCCACCTCTTCACGCTCCCCCACAACCACATTGACAACATTAACCTCAGGCACGGAACGAGATAACGCATCAGGTACATGATGGTCTTTACCTTTCCTATGTAAAATCTCAAAATCATGCTGCTGTAACCTAATAGCCCATCTGGCCAATCTACCTGATGGTTCTTTCAAATTATTTAACCACACTAGGGAATGATGGTCCGTAATAACGGTAAACCTAGCGCCTTCAAGATACGGACGTAACCTTTCAATAGCCCAAATCACGGCTAAACATTCACGCTCGGTAACGGAAAAATTTCTTTCAGCTTTAGTAAGAGAACGACTAGTATAACATACGACATATTCTTGACCATCCTTGGTTTGAGTTAGGACTGCGCCTAAGCCATAACCAGAAGCATCTGTTTGTACACAAAACGGTAAGTCAAAATCAGGACATCTAACGATAGGGGCGGAAATCAAATGGTTCTTAATAGTAGTGAACGCAACATTACAAATTTCGGACCAATCAAATTTACAATTCTTTCTTAACAAAGCCGTTAACGGGGCGACAATTGACGAAAAATTCGGAATAAAACGTCTATACCACGAAGCCATATCTACAATTCTCCTAACTTCGCTAACAGACTTCGGTGGCGGTATGTTCAGAATAGCGGTAACTTTTCAGGATCAGGGAGTAACCCCTTACTGTTAACAACGTATCCAAGATACTTAAGTTCAGGTTTGCAAAAATGACACTTCTCACGCCCTATCGTCAGACCATCATTACTAAAACGGGTAAATACTTCTTGTAGCATTTCGATATGTCTCTCAAAGTCAGGTGAACATAGGATTATATCGTCCAAATACACGAAAACGTAAGGTTCCAACTCGGGACCCAACACAGTATCTATTAAACGTTGCCACGTAGCCGGAGCATTATGTAATCCGAACGGCAAACGACAAAATTCAAACAAACCACGGTTTGGAACCGTAAAAGCTGTATACTGACGAGATTCCTTAGCAACAGGGACCTGCCAATACGCTGACTTAATATCTAACGAAGTAATATACTTTGCATTACGAAGACGATCTAAAATAGACGAAACATACGGCAAAGGATACGCGTCCTTCTCCGTAACTTTATTAACTTGACGAAAATCTACACAAAATCGAAACGTATTATCCTGCTTCTTCACCAACAAAATCGGACTAGACCAAGCGCTGTTCGATCGCTCCACCACACCTAACTTTAACATCTTCTTCAATTCGTCATCAATATGTTTTTGCATAACCGGCGACACCGGATAATATCTCTGCTTAATCGGTTTTGAAGAGGTCTTAATTTCGTGCTCAACTAAATTCGTGCAACCTAGAGATTCACCAGAATGTTTAGCAAAATGTTCATCTACCAACCGCTCTAATTTCATACGCTGCTCAAAAGACAAATCATGGGTAGACTGTAGAACAGAATTACTTAACATATCATCAACAGACAAAATATCAGGATTAGTAAACTGCCATTGACCTTTCATGATATCCGGAACTAATCCTATAGACAACCAAAAATCAATTCCTAAAATTAACGGATGCTTGACGTCAGGCATAACTAATACTTCAACAGTAACAGCTCGTTCCTTCAAAGTAATCGGTTACATAATTGTCTCCGAACTATTAATTTTTTCACCATTTGCTACGGTACAGGCGGGACGAGAATCTTTTCTTATCGGTAACTTCAACAAACGTAATAAATCCCAACCTGTCGAACCTAAAATTGTTCTACTAGCACCAGAGTCTAAAAGTCCAAGTAACTTATAACCCAAAATATCAACAGTAACATGAGGTCGTGCATCGGGTGCAGAATTCTCAAAAACATAATCCAGAATAACTTTATTCTTAACGAAATCGGCATTCCTAACCTTAGCTAAATTTTGTACATAAAAAGTCGAGTTAGTAAACGTACGGGACCAAATTGCTCGACCATTCATTTTCCCCTCGGGCCGTTTCCCAAAAATCTACGACACTTATTGCAAGTATTCACGGTAAAACCAGGATTTCCACAACGGTAGCAATATTGACGACGGCGCGGTACATCACATTGACTGGCTCTGTGATCATTTTTATCACAATTCCAACAACGGAGTGTTTTCTGACGGATATCGCCTCCAAACCTTCGACCTGCAGTTGTAGCAACTTCGGTAGTGCATAAATCACTAGAAGAACCCATATAAGCTAAATCAGCTTCCAAATCTGTGCGACGACGAGAAGGCGGTACATAAGTATCAATAGAAAACGTCTCTTCCATCTTCCTACCATACGACAATAGTTCATTTACAGAACGCACTTCAACAAACGCTAACTGATTTTGATAAAGGGGCAATATTACGCATTAAAATTTTAAGTTGGTCTGGTTCCGAAACAATCTCACTTAACCTACTAAACATGTTCAGCATAACTGCAATATAAATCCCCATAGTCTCTTCGGAGCCTTGGGTGCGACGCTTAATTTCCTCCATCAAGCGCTCATCATAATTAATTGGCTGAAATTCTAAACGTAACAGACGAACTAATTCTTCCCAATTACTTACGGAGCATTTATTTGCTCGGTACCATAACAACTCTCTACCGGTAAAAAGATCAACCGACTCTGAAAATAACTGAACAAAATTAACATTACGAGCTACCCTCAGCTCATCTACACGTTCAAGAAACGCACTTAGCTACATGGTTCGAAGCTCGCCCGAAAATTGAATACCCCATTTTGCAACTGGGACTGATTTTGTCAAATTATTTTGAGACATTGACACTTGCGTCACAGGATTAGTATCAACAACAGTATCGTCAATACAACCAGTACCTTCATTTACTAATTCATCGGAATCAACTTTAAGCGACAGTAATTGATAACGAGAAAACAACAATAAAACTTTCGTTAACAGTTTTTCTTTCACAGTTTTTCCTTGATCATCGGGACGACTATTATTCACACGATCAAGATAATGCGATAATTTAGTTTCAACAGATAGCGCAGATTCTTTACAAGGCGTACATTCATACGCCTCAATTAATTTTTCTAAAATAGAACACCCTTTCTCGACAGCTTCAACATCGACAGAGAATTCTGGAATCTTAACAGCAGTTACCTCGCCGCTCTCTTTCTCTTCTTTAAGAACCTTACGTAAATTAGTCCGTAGCTCTTTAACTAAACCTTCCGCTTTACAAACTCTAATACCAAGTGTATACTGCAACTCCTGTTTACTCAAACGTTCAACAATCATTCGTAACCCCATACTCACAAATCTTTAAACAACAATACCAAGAAAAAGAAAATAGTCTTCAAACGTCAAAAAAAAGTATTTTCTACAACTTATAGGAACACCAATCGGGCCCCAAGGTTCGGGCGCCAAATTTATTTTGTTACGGGCCTGTTTGACACTACGACACCAGGGGATAAAAGGATTGATATCCTTAAGTTGACTAGCTCTAGTCGGCGAGGGGTGGGTCTGACACAAGTCGTAGTTTGGGTGTCTAACAGCCCAAATCCGTAGTAAGCGGTAAACAGTATAGATTAGAGATAGGTTTTAACGATAACAAAATCGGGTGGGCACCACCAGTAATGACACAATGCTAGCTATAATCATAAGAATCTCGTTACTGGTCGAGAAAGCTTTTTAGCACTTGGTAATAATAATAAAGGAACAATAAAGAGAAACTCACGGTGTAGAATGCTCTGATTTGCCCTACTTGCACATGCAATCTTAAGAGAAATGATACACCTTATCTTCGGTTGCTGGCTCTATTTCTACACATAGCTGTAACAACTTATATTTTTAAACAAAGTAGGGATGGATGTACCTGGATCTCACGCTGATGCGGCTAATCAATTTGACGACGTAGGGTATGAACTGGAACCCGAAGTATCATGCGTTTTGATCCGGGTGCATGCAAAACCTGCTGTATCTAGGTGGATACTAAACGTAGGACTAGTTGAATAGGTTTGCTTTACACATATTATGAACTTGTGTCCACGGAACAAATTACACCACGGCTATATTACCTTGAAAAGGCTCGTAGCTTTACAGTTATAAATGCTAACAGTGCGCACACATCTATTTCTATCCCACGTAGCCGACGGGGCAGCGAGAATAGAGTGAATATACGACACAGCGCACTTTTCTAATGTTGGCTCCACTGACACAGATTGTCAACAACAACTTATAGTTTTGGGGAACAAAATAGCTCAGTGCCAACGTGCGGAACTAGTCTGATCACTAAATAAAAATAGTAACAGTTCAACGCTTACCTTGTGGGGTAAATCAAACCACTGTACATAGTGAGGAGTCGTGTACGTTTTAACAAACTACCAACAAGCGTCATTACGGGGTGTGTGCTGTTCCCAAATAGATTGGACAATTACGGCTTACGGCATACGTAATTTAAAGGTCCTTTCTTTCTCGTCCAAATTAGAAATTCCCAATATGGATTTGTATTCTATATATATATGGATATAGATAACGGCAAATAAAAATGGACAATGAGTAGACCTGCAACAAATAGATTAACACACCCGCACCATAAAATAACACAAAAACTCTGACGTTACTTAATGCCAATTCCTCGCCTGCTTTAAAATTAATATTAGAAGTGCGTCATTTACTACGCTTGCTATACGATTATAATATAATGAATGGTTATACCAACGGAACGTTACAAGTCGTTGTTTCTGCAGATAGGGCTTTACTGACCAGACGAAAGGATAGGTAAAAGGATGGAAACGAAAGCACTCGCGTTAGCACTACCCGGTAGCGGTACAATAAGTCCAACGGTAAGGTAGATGTTGCGGTACGATAGAATCTGGCGCACTATTCGGTGGTCCTCGCCTTAAATGTCTTCTCTTATTAAGTTAGATTGACGTGCTTCCGCCTGCGTTCATGGGAAGATAAACTTCTTCAAACGCCAGCGTCTAGGATTGTACAGATAAGTAACTGACGCCGAAATCCGTGTGAACGTTACAAATCCCGGGAGTTTCACAATATCGACGGAATTGCACTAGGGGATTTTTACAAATATTAAAATAAAGTCCCTAACTTCTAGATTAATAAATCTAATTTCCGAAAGCTTTAAAATAAAACGTAACAAGTTTGAGCAAACTACAAAATTACAATTAATAAACATTTAAAGGATGTTAAGCACCCGTTACCTTTAATCGAGATATTATTTAGTGGGGTTCAGAAGTTTACAAAACTAGACTTTTTAAATGCTTATAATCAACTTAAAATGGACCAGCCTACGTAAGAACAATTATGCATGGAGCACCCATTTTGGAATTTTTAAAATAAATCAACTGCCATTTGAAACAAAACCTGTTTGTTCAATTTTTCAAATTTATTGTTGAGAAGGTCTTATTATGTTGTCCAGGGCGTGTGAATTACATGGATGATGTGGTCGTCACCGGTAGTAATGATGCTGAACATCTAAAATATTGGTCTAATGATTTTAAAAAATTGCAGAGTGCTGGATTTAAAATAAATCTTAAAAAGTGCGAATTTTTTCAGTCTTCAGTTGATTTGTTAGGTCACAAAATTATAGCTCAGGGCCTCGAACCCGATTCAAGAAAGGTGGCTTCTATTGTAAATTTACCCAGACCAAGAGATATTAACGAATTACGGTCTTATTTAGACCTTATTAATTATTACTCTAAGTTCATTAATAATTTAGCAATAAAGTTGCAACCGTTATATAGTCTTTTAAAGAAAACATCTAAATTTAATTGGGAGAAGCGGTGTGACGAATATTTAATTGGTCAAAAAGGGAAATAGCGTCAGACAGAATTCTTATGCACTTTAATGCTACGAAGCCGCTAAGATTATACTCTGATGCAAGTAGTTATGGTATAGGGGCTCCATTGTGTCATGTAATGCCAGATAGATCCAAAGGGTCAATCTGTTTCGTGTCTAGGGTATTGACGGACTCAGAAAAAATTATGCAATAATCTAAAAAAAAGCTCTTAGTATTTATTGGGCAACAGAAGATATTAATATTTGGTAGGTAATGAATTCGAAATTGCATCCGATCATAAGCCCTTACAAGCATTAATCGGCGAATTTAAAATTTGCCTAAGATGGCAGCGCATAGAGTACAAAGGTGGTCCCTTTTTCTTTCTGGGTTTGATTATACGTTTAAATATGTCGAAGGATACGAAAATGTTCAAGTAGATGCATTGAGTCGTCCGTATATATCCAATGAATGTAAATGTGAGGACAATATTGATTATTTTCATTTTGTAAAAGGGTTAACTCCGATTAACTTTATAATCAACGTTACATTTTCAGAATGACTATTTTCTTCACTGCTACACTGTAATCATTAAATTACAGTATTCGTACTGCATACTTCAAAGCAGTTTCTTCTCAAAGTAACATTTTCGCGATCGAATCCATGAATGAATCTAATGTCGATTGCTTTAGCTTATATATAAAAATTAACTCTATTTTAGAGCTTTCGAGAATTTACGGGATTCAATTCCAAAAACCACACACCTTTCTAATGCAAGTTTCAGGGAATTCTTCGTTTTATTACCTCATTAGCATGATTTATTCCTTAATGACGTGCACTGTCCGTCTTTCTCTAACACATAAGGTTAATGGTCCGCAGTCTCCTTCACTAATACGTAAGGCTATTAAACCGCGTTTTTATCGACATTTTTATAACATTTTAATGTTCCTACGACCTCTTCGAATAAATGTTTATTCATTTAATGAGTTCATACGAAATTGACGTATTCTCTCGAAAATTCTATTTTAATCTCGTACCTTAAAGAAAAATTCTTTATTTAAAATTGAAATTATGTTGTATAAAGGCTAATTAATTTAAACTTTAATTGCTTTACCAACGGATTTTGCAAATGCAAAAGACCCGCATATGTAATAAATGATTGGTTTTTACGGCAAAACCTGTTTTAGTAAACAAAATTAAGATTAAAGCGTTAGTTTTTAACAAGATTGATTGTAGTTTCTTACGCTATATAAAAGGAATGTTATATATGCAACGGGAAGTGTATTTTTATGCTAATTAATAAGTAAAAATAAAAGGCATTGTATTTACGCTTGAAATTATTATTATTACATATACTGCTTACACGGCTGTGTGATTGATATAAATTGGAGCCTTTAAATATACGGAAAGTGTGTTTGGCTTTCACTTAATGTCTACGTATTTACAAGTGTGATTATTTACATGCACGAAATTGTGTTTTTTGCTTAGCACTTTAAAGTACGCTTGTATTATACAGGGTGTAACTATGAATTTTTGGAATTTTTTATTCTTTCCGATTTCTCTCATATTTTAATGGGTTTTATTTGTAGAATTTGGGTTTCAATGACCTCTCATATAAACATGAAGAGTATTACTATTTTGGGATATAATCGACTAGTAAGACCATAAATGAAACTATTTATTCAACCACATAACGTTTTGGCAATCATTTTGCCTTTTTCAAAAACTAGAAATGGAAAACAATATGAACAAAAAATATATATAGAACGTGAATATTTCACTTTGATTTTAAATAAAATTTATAAATATTTAAGTAAATTGACAAGACTGACATTATACAGAGTGGTATTAGTTTTATATCATTAAATTGAGGAGGCCATAGAGATTGATTGGCTATAAAGAAAACCTATAAGGCATTTTAATCTTGGATCAATTTTTAAATACTCAACCTAGGTCAATTCAAGTAAAAGTTTTAAGATTGCTGTTTTGTTACATATTTATAAAAATAACCCGCCTATGGTAGAGTTATCCTGAATCACATTACGCATATGAATTGATATCACAACAAATGTTCCAAATGACAAGAGCCTTTATGCAACTCACTAAACTACATAATATCTCTAATTACCTAAAACCTAGTATAGTCACAACACTACGTTTAAGTATATTACAAGAGCAGGTAATGGAACTGCATCGTTTATTGAAAAAGTACTATCAAGTTTAAGTGGAATACTGCTGAATTGCTAAAACCTCAAGACCACGGGGTCAGAAACCTAATACAGTCGCCTAAATAAGCATAATGAAATTTTATTCTTTGTTGTGATTATTATCAGAATTTGCCACAATCATTTTTGTTTTGGGTTAAGCGAATCTTTAACCATCGATTCTATTTAAGATATTAATGTCTAAGGTTAGGGGGCGTAAGGGGAATGAACTGATCATCGTCGTTTATATACCAAAACTAAAATTTACGTATTTTAAGAAACTTAAATTTTTTCTAGATCTTCTAAATATTTGGAATGGAAAGTGTACTAGTCTCTTGATATTAATTGTATGAAATTATAATTAATTTAAACTTTTATGTAAAACCTAAATGATCATTTAAAATCAAAGTAGGATTTCTCATGTTAGAGGTTTTAAATAAATAAATAAATAAACAAATAAATAAATAAATACAAATAATTAGTCATCTGAAAAGACACTTTGTATACCATTCCTCGCGATATCAACATTTATGTTATCTGGGAATATTGATTAATTTATGAACGGTTATAGGCAACAGGTGCAACCAGCATAAAGGAAAAATTAAACTTGACTTTAGACACCATACTACGTACTTGTTAATAATACACCGTAAGAAAAACTTCTTTTTTTTAATATCAATATTTTATTTCTGTTTATAATTCTTGAAAGGGAACGACTATTTGAAATGATACAAAGTAGGTTATTCCCCTATTTTAGTAAGTAGGAAGCATGTATATAATTAAAAAAGCAATCACTGATGACTTGAGTCTTCCCACTTTACATTGCTTGATAGTAAATTTTCCAAACTTGGAACTAATTGATGTTAAAAAAATATTCAAATTATTACATCTATACAGCTTTTTCATAAAAATTGATTCTTTTAAACATCCCTAGTCCCATATAGTGCGTTAACTAAGAGCAATATTCTCACGCCAACAAATTCCCAATGAAGCAATAACACACCAATGTTGATATTTTGATCAGCCATTTAGCAATTATATATGCACCTACACAATCCCCCCTGGGTGTATATCGCCTATGTTTCAGTAATCTTTCGCTATGCTGGGTGAGCGTGTTACATCCCTTTGGGTGGTGTATACTGCCTACTAAGGGATGTCAACTATTATGCACCATTTAGCAAGTGTCTCTCTCGAGAATCAGTTATTTAGATTCGTGAGAATCGTGTCTAGGATGATTTATAAATAACACTAGTACACGTTAATCAAGTTTACCAACAAAAGTTATTTTCCATTTGACGAAGGGAATAAATTTGCGTTATTAATAGCTACGTGTATAATAAAATTGATGTAAGTTTTATATTTAGAAGTAGGACGAACGAAGCATAGGAGGACTGGCGCATAACGATATTTTTAGCTGTTTTGTAAATATTTAGTATGGCATGGACGATTTCTCTCTTTTCAGATCATTAGTCAGACATTAAAAAAGATATAAAACTTTTTATTTCTTACTCATTCCTAATTAAACCTACCTGAACGTTTAAAGTATTTTTACTTGAAATATGGCAATGTTACTGTTAGGTTGAACTGCAAAAAAAGTTTTCTGACAATTACATAATGCAATGACTGGTACACAAGAAATAATTCCAGGAATTTCCTGGAATTTAGTCGGTCGGTTAAAATCTTAATCAGTAATATTATGAGTCTTCATTTTGTTTTTTCTTATACAAAGCGTAAATTTTAAATTGTTTTATTCAAGTTTGCATAAAAACTTTTAACCATGATCTACAGTACTTCCTCGGCAAAAATATAGGTCTTTTAATACTACTTCCTTGGTCTAAAAAATCTCAAAGGTTACCTGGTGATAAAAATATTTACTGGTGATAATAAAAATCCATTGAGAAATGTTAGAGGAATACGGTTGTTTATGAATTACAAAATTTGACGTCGAACAACGTTTTATTTACTTGTATTTGATAGGATTAAACTTATTTACAAACAAAGCATGTTTTTTCTTACAATGTGTATTCATTTGGCGTTAACAACTCGCCCACGAGGTGGATTTGCACATATCCGACATTTTAAATTTTCTTCGCTAGGTTTCATTAATCCAGTTTACCGTAACTGTTTGAAACTGTACCAGACAACAACCCTCAAACAAGCTTAATTCATTTAACCTCGATCACGTAGAGGGAAGACGTATATAAGCAGCTCCGAATGGACCAGAAATTCAGTCACTGTCGATTGCTATCCAAGAACCTGTAGCTGCCAACACTCTTGTAATTGTTATCCAAGTCGCCTAGTCCTACACTTTGTACAAGCTGCGGTTACTTACACCATTATTACACAGTCAGTGATTGTTATCCTGACTAACACACCACTGTTCTAGCATTACTCGATCAGTGATTATTATCATGACTAATTCGCACACTAAAGTTTATTATTCTGACTAGCACATCACTATTCTAACCTAACACGGTCCCTGTTTGTTATCCTGACGAGAACACAATTACTCTAACATTATAGTCAGTGACTGCTATGCTGACCAACATCCACTACTCGCTTGCTTCTAGATCTACCAAAGCACCACCTTAACGACGCCGTCAAACCCCAGCCAGGTCTTGCCAACGGATTCACGTTGTTCAGGGGTGCAACCATGTGTCAATAGGACGTGAAAGCCCCTGCTTTAATAGCGTCACCGACAGTTACTTCCTAAGTGTATGTACTTTCTTTTTGATAGGATTAATAATAATTATTTATTAGTTCCACATTTCACACAGAAGTCGAAATAGAAGAATGGGAATATTTAAAAAGAATCATAAATCGAATAAAAATATTATCAGGAAACAATTGAACGTAACAAATTCCCTCCTAGCAAAATTAAAAGGTCGGGGTAGGTAACAGAAGCAACGAATCAACCAACATATCAACAAAACACATCACAAGGAAATTTCTTTTAGAAAACAGGAGAAGAAAAGAAAAAAAATTATCGAGTTTGAGAAACCACTACATACTAATAGGATGATCGAAAGAAAAAAAATTCGTTAGAAAATTCAAGAAAACAAAAAAAAACAAAAACATTTTTAAATTCGGCTCGAATAACCACTACATACTAATAGGATGAACGAAAAAAATATTCTTTGAAAACCCCAAGAGAACTCAAACTTAAGAAAAAATTACTAAGAAAGGACAAATGCAGGGTAAGCAATCGTTGAGGTCAAAGAAGGAATGGCTTAACATAGCAAAAGTCTTCGCAGGGCGGATGTCTCTAAGAAAGAAATAGCAAAGTTTCCAACCTCAAGAAAGGAAGCTAGTTTCTGCAGAAAACAAAATTAAGAAATGTAAACAAGGAAGAAAGCAAGCAGTAACTAAAACAGAAGAATATTGTGTAGCCTCAAGTTGGTATCGGGACTAAAAGACTGCCGGACTAAAAAATATATAAAATTACGTCACTCTGTGCTAACATGAAATCGTCGTAGACTGACAACCCCACAAAAAAAAGAATAGAGAGAAAGAACTCTAATAGACTGAAAAGTCAACTAAGTCGCAGTTTCCGAAGAAAAGAAAGATCTAAGAAGCACATACCACAAGAAGACACCGAGTGTCAAACTGTCAGCACGCAGACTGACAGAAAGTAAAACTAGCCATAGGAAAAGGAGAGAAATGTGGAACGAAAGGAACGAGGAAAAAACCAAACACTAACAACAAGTACAAGAACGGAGAGAAAATACCAGAACAAAGCGCAATCATAAGAAATTGGAACGGGAGAATCAGGAAGGTGGTTTGCGACATCTGCGTCCCCAGGAAGAGAGCAAAACAATATTGGAGAGAAGGATCATCAGGATCTGCGGGTTTAAGGTCTTTGACATACCAAATGCCTTTGAAGCCGGAAGAATCAGTGAGTTATTACGTGCAAAGAGAAACAACTTTATTGATAGGAAAAGGATCAAGAGGTTTAGGAACCAGTTTGGCGTTAAAATGACGCGAAGAGTCGGACAGAGCAATATTACGGCGCCAAACAGAATCACCTAGTTGATAGGAAATAGGACGACGACGGAAATTATAGCGATTATGGGTCCTACGGTACGCAGCAGAAATTTTTTTGAGAATATGGGAACGGATACTTCTGAAATGATCTGGATCAGGAGAGGGATGTTCATTATCAGTTATATACGTGTTGTTTGTCTCGCACAATTGCCCAAAATATTCGCTGGAAAAGATATGTTCACCACCAAATAAAGCGAAAAAAGGAGTACAACCAATGATTTCATGCTAGGAGGTACGGATGGTACAAGAAATTTTAAGAAGATTAACATCTCAATAGCGTTGGTTGTCAAGGACATAGGAAGCAATTATGGATTTAAGGACACGGTTAATGCGTTCTGCAAGATTGGCTTGAGAATAGTAGCGAGCAGTAAAGATAATTTTGGTGTGATAACTGGCACATAGGGAGGTGACTTGACGACTATGGAATTGTGACCCGTTATTAGTGATCAGATATTGTGGAACGCCAAAAGTAAGAAGACTTGCTTCTCCAGGATTTTAACAACGGATTGTGCAGTGGCCTTGCGCAAAGGAAAGAGAAGAGGAAATTTAGTAAAATAATCAGTCACTACATAGATTTAAAGATAGCCTATGGCTGAGGGTGAAAGGGGACCTAGAATATCACAGGATATGAGCTGCTAAGGATGGGATCGTTCGGCTCTAGCAGCGGAAAGGCCAGGAAGAGGTAACTGTTTAGCTGTATGAGCAATACAAACAGAACAACATCTGATGTAACGAGCGACGTTAGCTCGACGACTAGGCCAATAATACTTTTGGATAAGGCGGGTGGAAGTTCTGGTCACGCCGCAATGACCAGAAGTAGGAGGATCGTGATGGATGGTAATCAAATGTTTACGCTACTTTGAAGGTACGATAGTTTTCCAATCGTCCTGACAATTGACAGCGATAGAAGTTTTGTGGCGATGGAAAAGGATATTGTCAATATGGATCAGGAAGAATAACGTCTAGGGGAGTTGAGAACATTTTGGAGCATGGAATTATACCAAGGATCAGGAGTAGGAAGAGTAACGTCAAAGGAAGTGTTGGCGGAAATTAACATAGGTTCAAGTAATGGAACGGATCGGAAAGGCCATCAGGGACGACATGATCTTGACCTTTCCAGTGGATAATAGTAAAATCGTACTGCTGAAGTCTATTGGCACAGCGAGCTAAACAACCAGTTGAATTCTGGAGATTATTCAGCCAGACTAAAAAATGGTGGTCGGTGATGACCGTAAATTGACTACCTTCACCGTAATGTCGAAACTTTTCCATGGGCTAAAGAACGGTTAAACGTTCTTTCTTGGTCGCACAATAGTGACGTTCAGCTTTCTACAGAAAACAACTAATATAGCTAATCACGTTTTCCCGAGTCCCATCCTGTTGAGTTAAAACGGCGCCGAGTATAAAGCCAGAGGAGTCGGTTTGATTAGTAAATGGTAACAAAAAGTGGGACCGCTAAGAGTTGGAGCAGAAACTAAGTGTTTCCTAAGTTTTTCGAAAGAGTTTTGGAATACGGAAAACAAGTTGTATATTGCGTGATTCCTGGTAAGTGCAGTAATAATCGAAGCAGTAACCAAAGAAAAGTTAGTTATGTTAAGTGACGATACCAACTATCCAATCCGATTGTGCGTCAAACCTCAGTGACGGTAGTTGTAGAACGTAAGTTGAGAATAGAAGAAACTTTCGGGATTGACATGGAGACCTTGGCCATTCACAACGTATTCTAGCTATTTAAGTTCAAAACGACAAAAATTGCATTTTTTTTCAAAGAGTAAGACCAGCAGAATTCAAACGAAAAAGAATTTTCTGTAGCACTTTTAAGTGCTTTTCGAAAGTAGGAGTAGCAAGTATAATATCATCGAGATTCGCAAAGCAATACGGTTTAAGCTCGGCTCCCAGCACACGATCGGTAGGAGACTGATATGTAGCAGGCGCGCCATGAAGTTCAAAAAGCATTCTAGTAAACTGAAACAAACCTCGACTTGGCACCGTGAAAGCATTAAGGGGTTTTGAACCAGCAGATAGAAGGGTTTGCCAGTAGGCAGAGGCAGAACGGATGTCTAAGCTAGTACGAAATTTGGCATCACGTAGACGGCCTAAAATCGTGGAAATATAAGAGAGTGTATAAGCATATTTTTTCGTTGCGCTATTCTTTCGAAAATCAATGCAAAAGCGATAAGTTTCATCTCTCTTGAGCACCATCACAATTGGGCTTGAATACGGACTGTTAGATGGTTCCACCACATTATTTTATAACATCTCATCCACCTCTTTGTTGGCATAACTCCATAACACCGGAGAAAGTGTATAATACCATTGTTTAATCTGTTCGGTAGTAGCTTTAATCTGATGTTCAATTAAACCCGTACAACTTAAAGGAGTAATTTCGTCAGAAGGAAAAGCCTGGTCAATTACTTTAGATAATTCCGACTGTTGAGTAGCGTTATGATCGTCAAAAGTATCAATGCAGTCAATAAACAGATCATCAGTAGCACCAAAACACCAGTGTTCAGTACGTAAATCAGGAACGACTCACATCGCTTTTTAAAAGTATTAGTGCCTGTGCGACAGAAGGAACCAATAAAGCATTCATTAAAATGTGTTTTGATTCTACTGAGATGGGTACCCTAAGGGATTCCAATACTTCACAAGACCGACCGCTTGCTACAGTACGGTTAAGGGTTCCAGATGGATTAAGAGGTATAGAAAAAGTAGACAGAATTTTCCATCCAGGTCCACCAATAATTGTGCGAGAAGTACCAGAATCTAACAATCCTTTTAATTTAATCCTAAAAACACTAACAGCGAGATATGGTCTTTTGTCGTTTCGTGCATTGGCCAACATAAAATCCAGACAATATTTAGGTCGATCCTTTAAAGTTAATGTGCTGCTATCCGCAACATTCGCCGTCAATGAATCGAATAAGGTCAGCTAAGGGGACAATGAGTCGTGACCTTCATTTAACGACTCGACATGTAGTTTAAAGAATTCTAACAAACAGGACAGTTGCGGCGGGTGACATTGGGTTTACCGCAACCATATCAATGTGGACATTGGAGGTGGGAACAAAGAGAAACTTGTGGCCGGTTTGACCACAATTCCAGCATATAAAGTTCGGTATTAAAGCTCCACGAGTAGTATTCGAAATTTTAGTAGTAGGGGTGTTGGGGTAATTAAAGTGTGAGCAGCAACAGGGAGTAAACTGGTCCTCAAAAACGGGTTAGGTCGAGGTAGGATTTAGTAAAAGCAACTACAGAAGTGGTGATCGTAGACGCAGAGTGTGCACTAAGGAAGGTTCCAAAAAATTAGGGGTAGTACTAGAAGGCGGTTGTCTGAAAGTGTCTACAGAATACTTACTAAATTCTAAACTTTTCCCCCAGAGATAGTAATTGTGCGCTGGAAAAAATTTCTACCAGTGCTAGAGGATATTGATAATACGGGGATAAAGTGCGTTACAGAATTTCCAATTATTACGGTTCCGATAGAGGAACAAACAGTCATCAGAACAAACTTTGCATTGTGGCTACGTATAAGCCAATGGTCTGAATATGACCCATAGTTCGGGAATTTATTTCACCATTAGGCGTGTATTATAATCAACAAGTAAAAAATCGGCCTTTAGGAAATCGAGAACGCCTTTCCAACATGTGAGAGAACTTTGAATGCGTTAGAAAGATTAGTAGAGCCTTGCCTGTAAGTAGTTCAGAAGTAAAAAGAAAAAGCTGTTGAGCAGAAACATTACGAGAAACGTTGAATTTATTTATAGGTATAAAAAATTCGGGTAGATACCCTTTACCAGAAAATGAAATATTTAATTTAGTAATATGATACCATAGCATTGGCAACAACCCAAGTATCCATTTCTGGTTCGGAATCCGAAGAAAGATAAGGGACTTTTTCAGTAGATTGTACGGATTCATTAAAACTTTATGGGCTAGAAACAGGCTGTTAAGAAAAATTAGAAAAGGTGACACGCTGCTGATATGGACACTTAGTTTTATTAATACAATTTTCACCTATTTCTAAGTTGATACCTATTTTCATTGGTGCCGCTACAGTTTTAGATTCTAACAAACCAAATTTTTTAAGCAATTGTTCTAGATTTTGGTTTTGATCTAAAGAAAAAGGCCCATTTTCTTTATCAATAGTTACACGCATGCCTAGACAATTTTTTATTTCTCTTAAATCTTTTATTTTAAAAACCTGACCTAACCTAAACTTTAAATCATCTGATTCTATTTTGTTATTGGTAAAGATAAAAAAGCATCAACATACAGTGCAACAATGGTTTTCCAATCACCTTTCATCTTAGTGTATAAACAGGGTTTCAATTAAGGTCTTTTGAATCCTAGATTTCTAACAGAGAAATCAATTTTTTCATACCATGACTTTGAGGCTTGCTTTAGACCATAAATGGCCTTTTTAGGGTTTCGTACCTTGTAAGGTATAACGGAACCTTTATAAGATCACTCTCGTTCCGTCCGTCCATCACCCACAGAAGTTTTCCTCGAAAACTGTGTAACGTAGGAATTTTAAATTTGACACAATGCTAGGTCTTTATGGGGCGCAAATATAGCGACAGTCGGAAAATAAAAAATTTTGTAGATTAAAATGATGGGGTTAACTCGGTCAAAAAAAAGTTTTAATAAATATATCGTGTGAGGTATCATTTGAAAGAGGATTCTAAAAGGCTTCTAAAAATATTCTTTTTATAATTTTCGGTCCAGTTGTCTTCATGATATGGCTCAAAATGTGCCAGAAATGATTGCCCTTCCATTGTTCTCTACATTTCCATAGATAAAATTCTGATTTTAATAGGAATAGTAGTTATTGAGTCAAAGATTATCGGAAAACTGCAGGTTTTTTTGACAGTGTAATAGTTGCTGGAAAAAAATTTTTAAACGCAGTAATAGACAACGTATTTACTAATGTACCAGTACAATGTGGGACAAGATATTCATTTTTCAGTTATCACAATCAAATTTGGATAAGATTTAAATATACATAAAAAATAAAAACAGCTTAATTTGGTTTATTGATTGCTCACTGTAGTATTGGTACGGAACCCTAATAGTGCGAGCTCGACTCTCTTGGTTAACTTTTCTAATTTAAGCAGTATTGCAACAATTATTTACGCTCATACCTTCAGGCAACATCATGTGCACGGTTATCTTAAGATTTCCATTTAAAAACGCCGTTGTTACACCTAGATGAAAGATATCGAAACCTAACTTAACTGATAAAGCCATTAGTAATCGTAAAGTAGATTGTCTTACCACTGGTAAAAAGAATTCATTAAAATCGATGCCTGCTTTCTGCGAAAAACCTTAGGTAGAAGCCTGGTACAATATCGCACATTACCTTCACTGTCAAATTTGCGCTTAAACACCCACCTACATTTGACTACTGTGCCGCTATCAAAAACGTCAACTAAATCTCATGTTGCATTATCTTCGAATGACTTCAATTCCGCATGCATGGCCTTTGTCCACTGATGTCGATCAGATCTGGACATTGCATCTTCAACAGATGCTGGTGTACTTTCAAGATTACCATTATCTGTGCATAGGTAGGTAATAAAGTCTTCATACTTTTTAGGTTTTGAAGATACTCTTTCCGATTCACTAATTACGTCAGTTACATCAACTTCAGTGATATCCGGCACCAAATCGCTGATTTAACTTGCAGTATTGTTTACTGAAATGTCCCAAATATTAGACAAGTTCGATTGATCACTATCAACAAGAATTTTAGTAAAACCTCCCACTGAATTTAATGATTCCATTGTCTTATTTGTATCCATACGAACTTCACTACGTCGTTCATTTACATTTATTTGATTCTGGATCATAAAGCCTATACCCTTTTACGTTTTCACTAAAACCAACCAAAAAAACTTTTTAATTTTTTATCCCACTTGAGACATCATTCTTTTGGAATGTGCATCATAAGGTCGCTTTCAATAATACGCAAATTACTGAAGTCTGGCTTTTGGCTAGTCCGCACTTGCGTTACTAAAATACTTTTTGCTATCGAACGATTCTTAAGATAGACAGCCGTGTTTAATGCTTCAGCCCAAAACTGCTTCTCTAATTTTGAATCAAAAAGCAAACACCTGACTTTTTCAATTATTGAACGATTTAAACGCTCAGCAGTACCATTCAGTTGAGGTGTATACGAATTCGTCTTTTGATGACTAATTCCGTGGTCAGCTAAATAGGTCTCAAACTCCTTACTGCAGAATTCGCTACCACCGACAGAACGAAGAATTTGTATTTTTGCTTCTTTTTGATGTTCAAGGAATTTCTTAAATTTCTTGAAAGCTTCGAAAATTCATCTTTGTCTATAAAATAGACAAAATTTATTTTACTGAAGTGGTCTTCAAACATGAGAAAATATTTTGACCCACGAATTGACAGTACTTTCATTGGTCCACAAATGTCTGCATAAAGAAAGATTTTAGCTCTATGACCCGTGTGGTTGAAAGGTAGCCCCGTTTGCTTACCTTTACAACAAACCTCCTATATTGCATTCTGACGAAAGCTTCTTTTACACTCAAGGCATTCAACTTAACTATTCTTCACCAGGTTCAAATCTTTGTAATTTACGTGACCAAACCCTCTATGCCATATCCGTTCGTTATAACTGTCGCTACTAATAAAGAATGTTGCTTTTTGTATTTGAAATTCAAGTGGTAAACATTATCTTGTAAATCCGTCGTTGCAAAGTGCTTACCTTGGTTATTGTAGATGTTACAGCCGGTTTGATCAAGAACCACATCATCCCCAGTTTTTATCATGTGAGCAACAGACGAAAGGTTTGTAGTCAAACCAGATACGTACAAGACATCTTTTATTGTTATATTATATTCTTCTTCATCAAAAGTAGTAATATTTGCATCACCTGCACAACCGACTGGCATGGACGTTTTATTAGCTAAAGTTATTTTTTTAAACTCATGTTGTACTCGAGTATTGGTGAACCAGTCACTCCTAGCGGTTAAATGCATACTGCGTCCCAAATTGATAAACCTGTCTGAAGTACTAAACGGTCCCGTCAAAAACTGCACTAAAACACCGTTATTGCTACCCTTTGTTTTAGATTTATCATTGTTCACATTTAAATCAGGACATTTGTTCGTGAAATGACTATTGTTCTTACAACGAAAACAAATAACATTGCTTTTGTCAACTTTACTAGAGTTTGCATAACTGCTACTACCATCAATTCCTTTATTTTTAAAGTTCTTTCTAGGTTTAACCAAACGCGCTTCCACCGCGACTCCCAACATCTAAATTCATGTAGAGCAACTTGAACTTAATTTCATCGGTTTTTATATCAATGGCGAAATGTTCAATGGCTAAAATCATCGGCATATACCTGTCTGGAAGTCCGGCTAAAAGAAGAGAGCCAACCCAAGTATCATCTAGTTTAAAACCTGTGCGATTTAGCTTTTGACCTGTCTCAATGACCTGACACATAGGATTCTATCGAATCTAAATAAATCAATCTTTCTTGTAAATCCACTGTCCTCATACAATTTTTTAAAGGTATCCCAAACATCCTTAGCTGTTATTGAACTTTGCACGTGCATAAACAAGGAGGGATCCAAAGTCAAAATTAGCCTTGCTTTGGATTTTGCAATAAGCGCCTTATCACCATCAGTTCAAACAAGGCATTTTGATAAGCTTTCAAGAACAAACACGTGTTCTACCGCAAATAATTTTCTCGGCCTAACAATCGTGGTGCACTGGTTTAATAATTTACTGCCATATTTTTTAACTAATCCAACTCTGATATTCAAATCGTATTACTTTGTGCGCGAACTACACTACACTATTGGTCCTGGCCTGGACCTATAACCTGTTAGTGAGAGTATATGAATAAATAGGTAAACGCGATATATCAATAAAAACAACCTGTAATCATTTGCTTCTGTTATTATATTTTTTACGAAAAGTACTTGACATTAGAAAAATACAAAATATAGTGGCCATAACAACTGTTGCGACAGTATTGCCAGGTCTCTAACAAATACATAGAACAAGAAGTATTTTGTGGTCACAACTAATAACGTTGCATTCAGGTCGTGTCTTTATTATTGGAAATGCAATGCGATAAAATGGAAGAACCTCAAGAGATTATCGGTGCAGCTTCTGTGGTGGTTCTAAATCTATCAGCTGTGATATAATTATGATCTAGTTGCCTGATGTTGTTTATAGACATTCACTCACTTTCCTATCTGTCATAAATTTTAATGTGTTTAATTAACTGTTTATTATAACCTTACAAGAGGTTTTTCATTTCATTTCAATTTAATAAACAGTTACTCAATAGAAATGGATTGTTTTCTGGCTCCCGAACTATTCGACATCGACCCGAACTCAATAAATGCGACTCTGAAGTGGGAACACTGGTATACAAAATTTTTTAATTTCTCATCTGAAGAAGAAAACCCTGATAAATTAAAAATCCTTCATAATTACATCTCTCTCAAAGTCTACCAGTATATTAGTGCTGCTGGGGCATATAAAGATGTTATTTCAATCCTCAATGATATATATGTGAAGCTAGTTAATGAAGTCTATAATCGGCATAAGTTAGCCACTCGAAGTCAACTATCTGAAGAAAATGTTGACAAATTTTTACAAGCTTTAAATCTTCTAGCAAAAGATTGTAAATTTAAAGTTGTTACCGCTGAAAAGCATCCAGAAGATTTCACTCGGGATGCCTTATCCGTGGTTTATCTGATACCAATAATAGCCAGAGACTTTTGGAAAGTCCTCTATTGACCCTAAGCGATGCATATGAAAAAGCTCGATCATTAAAAATGGCTCTACAACAATCGATGCTTTACAATCAATCTCTGAATGTAAACTTTATACAAACCCACTATCCGGGCAACCATGCGGCACCTTTGAAGCAAGAAGTTCAAAATGAAGACGTTCCATATAGTGAAATTAAAGAAACTTTAGCTGCTACTTATAGAAAGTGTTTCTACTGTGGATTTAAATGACATATTCGATCCAAATGTCCAGCTCGAAATAGTTTTTGTAATATATGCTAAATAAAAGGTCACTACCCTAAGGTATGTAAATCACAAAAGAATGGGTCTAACTCAAATCACTCTGCTTCAATGATTAGCTCTATCAATACCAAACCCATACCTGAATGTTTCGCAAAAGCTGTCATTGTAGAAGTTTATAATTCCTCTCTATGCGCTAATAGATACTGGTAGTTCCTGTAGTTTTATTAGTGACCAAGCTGTAAAGAAACTTAAATTACCTATAATGTCTTCACAAGAGACTGTTACAATGGCATCTACATCCTTTAACTCTAGAACTCTATCCTAATGTTTGTCTGACTATTCTCCCTAATCTTTGCTCAGATATAATAATTGGCCACGATCTTATAAAACAACACTCTAAAGCGGAAGTTGCATTTGGTGTCTTAAAACGTTCGTTGAAGGTTTGTGCTTTAGCTACAGCTAGTATTGAACTCGTAACTCTTTTTGAAAATTTAACAACTGAATGTAGGTCAATTGCTAAAAAATCTCGCAGACAAACTGAAAGTGATTCCAAATTCAAAGAAGCTGAAATTAAACGCTTACTCTCTGAGGATATAATTCAAGAAAGTAAATCACCGCGGCGAGCGCAAATGCTAGTTACATCTTCAGAAAATTACCGCAAACGTATGGTAATCGATTATTCTCAGACAATCAATAAATTCACTCAGTTAGACGCATATCCTCTTCCGTGTATTGAAGATATTGTAAATAGTGTGTTTAAATATCAAGTATTCAGCAAAATTGACATGAAAAGTGCATATTACCAATTTCCTATCAAAAAGGAAGACCGGCCATATACTGAATTCGAGGTTTGCGTTATTCTTTTACAGGCGGCTTCGTGGCGTAGTGGTATGTGTGTGACTACTACGCCCAAAGTCCCGGTTTCGAATCTCGACACGGTCCGCTTGAAAAATGTTTGGCGAGCATTTTCACAAAAATACACCCTCGTTCGGATGAGAGGTAAAATGCAGGTTCCGTGTGTGAGTGTTGTCACGCACGTTAAAGATCCTTACCTTGCTTGGAACAGCAAGGATTCGGCAAAATTTCAAATTTTCCAGGTAAAAAAAAACTCGCTTCCTGGCCAATGTAGTACCTTCGGGTGGAGCATTGGAAAATCACATGTAAGGTATACTTTTACAGTTTAAGCGGATCACCTTTGGAGTAACGAATGGAGTAGCTGCGTTTCAAAGAGGCATAGACTACATTATTCGCAATGAAAAATTAACAGATACGTATACTTACCTGGATGATGTCACTGTTTGTGGTAGAGATCAGAAGGAACATGATGAGAATATTCGACGTTTTATAGAAGCTATTAAGAAATTCAACCTAACCATAAATGATGAGAAAAGTGAATTCTCTCTTCGTTCGATCCACCTCTTAGGATCTTTGATATCCTACTATTCTATTAGGCTTGATCATGATAGACTCAGAGCGTTGCATGATATTCCACCTCCAAATAACACAGCTTCACTAAAAAGAGTCGTTGGAATGTTTGCACATGTTTCAAATTATATTCCTCGTTTTTCACACAAAATAAGTATCTTTTTTCATAGCAAATTCCCACTATCTCCTGAAGCTCTAAAAGTTTTCTATAGTATAAAAAAGAGATAGAAAATGCCTCGTTCGCACCTATACATACTGAGGATATGTTTACAGGAGAAACTGATGCTTCAAATGAAGCAATAGGAGCAACTCTTTCACAATCTGGGCGACCTGTTACCTTTTTTTCAAGGACCCTTTCTCAAGCAGAATGTAGACACTCGTCTGTAGAAAAAGAAGCATATGCGATCGTTGAAGCAATTAGGAAGTGGCGGCATTTCCTAATGGGAAGATATTTTAAGCTAATCACCGATCAACGCTCCGTTACATTTATGTTTGATCTAAAATTCAAAAGCAAAATAAAGAACGAAAAAATTCTACGGTGGAGATTAAAATTATCGTGTTTTAGTTACGATATTATTAATAGACCTGGACCTCAGAATACTGCTGCGGATGCACTTTCTCATATTTGTTCGGCTACAACTGCTAACGAAGCTCGACTTATGAATTTACATAATACTTTGTCACCCTGGATTCGAATACAAAATTTACCTTATTCTATACAAGATGTAAAGAAAATGACTTCTTCTTGTCCAGTATGTTGTGAAATTAAGCCTAGATTTTATATATACAAGGAAAGGCTCATAAAAGCTACTTCCGCGTTCGAACGTTTAAATGTGAATTTTAAAGACCCTCTTCCATCCAGTACTAATAAACGTTCTATTATCACAATCATTGACGAATACTCACGATATCCTTTTGTCATCGCCTGTCCAGATATGACTTCTTCAACTATCGTTGTTGCTCTCAAAAATATCTTTTATCTCTTTGGAATTCCCCCTTATATTCACTCTGACATAGGGAGCTCATTTATGTCTAAAAAATTAAAAATGTTTTGAACTGTATTGGAATCGCTTCTAGCAGAACTACGCCTTATAACCCTCGCGGTAATGGCCAAGTTAAAAAGTACAATGGTATCATCTGGCGTACAATTCAGTGAGCTCTAAAATCAGAAAATAAGAATATAAGTCAATGGGAAAGTGCACTTCCAGAAGTACTACATTCAATAAGAAGCCTACTCTGTAGCTCTACAAATGAAACTCTGCATGAACGATTGTTCAGGCATCAAAGGCGAAGTGGTAATGAAGAAACGATTTCAACGTGGCTTTTAAGTCCAGGTCTTATTTATCTACGACAATTTGTTCGTAATTCCAAATATGATCCTATAATCAAAGAAGTTACACTACTCGAAAGTAATGCCGAATATGCTCATAATAGAGATTTATCCCAAATTTTTCTGCTCTTACTGCTCCAATTATTGCTTTGACTAAGAAAAATTCTAAATTTGATTGGTCTTCGGAATGTCAGCAGGCGTTTAAGCTGCTGAAAGAACACTTGGTAATGGCTCCAGTGATGAGTTGTCCTGATTTTTCTTTGCCCTTTACTATACAGACTGATGCCTCTGATTTTGGTCTGGGTGCTGTACTGACTCAACAACAGGGTGATGACGAAAAAATCATTAGCTACATTAGCTGTTCTCTTAAAAAGGCGGAACGCAACTATAGCGCCACCGAAAAAGAATGTCTTGGTGTTATTTGGGCAATTGAGAAATTTAGTCCCTATATCGAGGGTTCTCACTTTACTGTGATCACCGATCACCACTCGCTTATCTGGCTGAATAATCTACAAAGCCCCAACGGTCGTTTAGCTCGTTGGTCTGTACGACTTCAACAATATAACTTCACCATCGTACATCGTACAGGTAAAGAAAACATCGTTCCCGATGCCTTATCTCGCTCAGTACCTAAAATTGACTTAATTGATGACTTTCCTAAATCTTCTATTACTCTGCCAATTTTGGATCCTTGGTATCTTAAGCTACGGACTCGTGTTAATTCCAATCCTAAACTATACAGTAACTGGCATGTGGAAAACGAATTACTATATAAACATGTAAAATCTAAACAGTCTTTGCTCCAACCTCCTCAAGACGATTGGAAGTTAGTAGTTCCCAGTGAACAACGGAATAGGGTTCTATACGAAAATCATGATCTACCTACTTCAGGTCACCCTGGTGTCCACAAAACTGTCTCTAAAATTTCCATGCGTTACTATTGGCCTAAACTTAGAGCCGCTGTTGCTCGATACGTCCGTCGTTGTAAAATTTGCTCTGCACACAAAGTCGAACAAAAGAAACCTCCTGGCTTTATGTCTCCCCGTGCTACTGCCACTCGTCCTTGGCAAGTCCTATGTACTGATATAGTCGGACCTCTTCCTAGATCCTCTAAAGGTAATTCTTTCATTTTAGTTGTTGCCGATTGTTTTACCAAATATGCACCCACCTACATTTGACTACTGTGCCGCTATCAAAAACGTCAACTAAATCTCATGTTGCATTATCTTCGAATGACTTCAATTCCGCATGCATGGCCTTTGTCCACTGATGTCGATCAGATCTGGACATTGCATCTTCAACAGATGCTGGTGTACTTTCAAGATTACCATTATCTGTGCATAGGTAGGTAATAAAGTCTTCATACTTTTTAGGTTTTGAAGATACTCTTTCCGATTCACTAATTACGTCAGTTACATCAACTTCAGTGATATCCGGCACCAAATCGCTGATTTAACTTGCAGTATTGTTTACTGAAATGTCCCAAATATTAGACAAGTTCGATTGATCACTATCAACAAGAATTTTAGTAAAACCTCCCACTGAATTTAATGATTCCATTGTCTTATTTGTATCCATACGAACTTCACTACGTCGTTCATTTACATTTATTTGATTCTGGATCATAAAGCCTATACCCTTTACGTTTTCACTAAAACCAACCAAAAAACTTTTAATTTTTATCCCACTTGAGACATCATTCTTTTGGAATGTGCATCATAAGGTCGCTTTCAATAATACGCAAATTACTGAAGTCTGGCTTTTGGCTAGTCCGCACTTGCGTTACTAAAATACTTTTTGCTATCGAACGATTCTTAAGATAGACAGCCGTGTTTAATGCTTCAGCCCAAAACTGCTTCTCTAATTTTGAATCAAAAAGCAAACACCTGACTTTTTCAATTATTGAACGATTTAAACGCTCAGCAGTACCATTCAGTTGAGGTGTATACGAATTCGTCTTTTGATGACTAATTCCGTGGTCAGCTAAATAGGTCTCAAACTCCTTACTGCAGAATTCGCTACCACCGACAGAACGAAGAATTTGTATTTTTGCTTCTTTTTGATGTTCAAGGAATTTCTTAAATTTCTTGAAAGCTTCGAAAATTCATCTTTTGTCTATAAAAATAGACAAAATTTATTTTACTGAAGTGGTCTTCAAACATGAGAAAATATTTTGACCCACGAATTGACAGTACTTTCATTGGTCCACAAATGTCTGCATAAAGAAAGATTTTAGCTCTATGACCCGTGTGGTTGAAAGGTAGCCCCGTTTGCTTACCTTTACAACAAACCTCCTATATTGCATTCTGACGAAAGCTTCTTTTACACTCAAGGCATTCAACTTAACTATTCTTCACCAGGTTCAAATCTTTGTAATTTACGTGACCAAACCCTCTATGCCATATCCGTTCGTTATAACTGTCGCTACTAATAAAGAATGTTGCTTTTTGTATTTGAAATTCAAGTGGTAAACATTATCTTGTAAATCCGTCGTTGCAAAGTGCTTACCTTGGTTATTGTAGATGTTACAGCCGGTTTGATCAAGAACCACATCATCCCCAGTTTTTATCATGTGAGCAACAGACGAAAGGTTTGTAGTCAAACCAGATACGTACAAGACATCTTTTATTGTTATATTATATTCTTCTTCATCAAAAGTAGTAATATTTGCATCACCTGCACAACCGACTGGCATGGACGTTTTATTAGCTAAAGTTATTTTTTTAAACTCATGTTGTACTCGAGTATTGGTGAACCAGTCACTCCTAGCGGTTAAATGCATACTGCGTCCCAAATTGATAAACCTGTCTGAAGTACTAAACGGTCCCGTCAAAAAACTGCACTAAAAACACCGTTATTGCTACCCTTTGTTTTAGATTTATCATTGTTCACATTTAAATCAGGACATTTGTTCGTGAAATGACTATTGTTCTTACAACGAAAACAAATAACATTGCTTTTGTCAACTTTACTAGAGTTTGCATAACTGCTACTACCATCAATTCCTTTATTTTTAAAGTTCTTCCTAGGTTTAACCAAACGCGCTTCCACCGCGACTCCCAACATCTAAATTCATGTAGAGCAACTTGAACTTAATTTCATCGGTTTTTATATCAATGGCGAAATGTTCAATGGCTAAAATCATCGGCATATACCTGTCTGGAAGTCCGGCTAAAAGAAGAGAGCCAACCCAAGTATCATCTAGTTTAAAACCTGTGCGATTTAGCTTTTGAGCTGTCTCAATGACCTGACACATAGGATTCTATCGAATCTAAATAAATCAATCTTTCTTGTAAATCCACTGTCCTCATACAATTTTTAAAGGTATCCCAAACATCCTTAGCTGTTATTGAACTTTGCACGTGCATAAACAAGGAGGGATCCAAAGTCAAAATTAGCCTTGCTTTGGATTTTGCAATAAGCGCCTTATCACCATCAGTTCAAACAAGGCATTTTGATAAGCTTTCAAGAACAAACACGTGTTCTACCGCGAATAATTTTCTCGGCCTAACAATCGTGGTGCACTGGTTTAATAATTTACTGCCATATTTTTTAACTAATCCAACTCTGATATTCAAATCGTATTACTTTGTGCGCGAACTACACTACACTATTGGTCCTGGCCTGGACCTATAACCTGTTAGTGAGAGTATATGAATAAATAGGTAAACGCGATATATCAATAAAAACAACCTGTAATCATTTGCTTCTGTTATTATATTTTTTACGAAAAGTACTTGACATTAGAAAAATACAAAATATAGTGGCCATAACAACTGTTGCGACAGTATTGCCAGGTCTCTAACAAATACATAAAACAAGAAGTATTTTGTGGTCACAACTAATAACGTTGCATTCAGGTCGTGTCTTTATTATTGGAAATGCAATGCGATAAAATGGAAGAACCTCAAGAGATTATCGGTGCAGCTTCTGTGGTGGTTCTAAATCTATCAGCTGTGATATAATTATGATCTAGTTGCCTGATGTTGTTTATAGACATTCACTCACTTTCCTATCTGTCATAAATTTTAATGTGTTTAATTAACTGTTTATTATAACCTTACAAGAGGTTTTTCATTTCATTTCAATTTAATAAACAGTTACTCAATAGAAATGGATTGTTTTCTGGCTCCCGAACTATTCGACATCGACCCGAACTCAATAAATGCGACTCTGAAGTGGGAACACTGGTATACAAAATTTTTTAATTTCTCATCTGAAGAAGAAAACCCTGATAAATTAAAAATCCTTCATAATTACATCTCTCAAAGTCTACCAGTATATTAGTGCTGCTGGGGCATATAAAGATGTTATTTCAATCCTCAATGATATATATGTGAAGCTAGTTAATGAAGTCTATAATCGGCATAAGTTAGCCACTCGAAGTCAACTATCTGAAGAAAATGTTGACAAATTTTTACAAGCTTTAAATCTTCTAGCAAAAGATTGTAAATTTAAAGTTGTTACCGCTGAAAAGCATCCAGAAGATTTCACTCGGGATGCCTTATCTGTGGTTTATCTGATACCAATAATAGCCAGAGACTTTTGGAAAGTCCTCTATTGACCCTAAGCGATGCATATGAAAAAGCTCGATCATTAAAAATGGCTCTACAACAATCGATGCTTTACAATCAATCTCTGAATGTAAACTTTATACAAACCCACTATCCGGGCAACCATGCGGCACCTTTGAAGCAAGAAGTTCAAAATGAAGACGTTCCATATAGTGAAATTAAAGAAACTTTAGCTGCTACTTATAGAAAGTGTTTCTACTGTGGATTTAAATGACATATTCGATCCAAATGTCCAGCTCGAAATAGTTTTTGTAATATATGCTAAATAAAAGGTCACTACCCTAAGGTATGTAAATCACAAAAGAATGGGTCTAACTCAAATCACTCTGCTTCAATGATTAGCTCTATCAATACCAAACCCATACCTGAATGTTTCGCAAAAGCTGTCATTGTAGAAGTTTATAATTCCTCTCTCTATGCGCTAATAGATACTGGTAGTTCCTGTAGTTTTATTAGTGACCAAGCTGTAAAGAAACTTAAATTACCTATAATGTCTTCACAAGAGACTGTTACAATGGCATCTACATCCTTTAACTCTAGAACTCTATCCTAATGTTTGTCTGACTATTCTCCCTAATCTTTGCTCAGATATAATAATTGGCCACGATCTTATAAAACAACACTCTAAAGCGGAAGTTGCATTTGGTGTCTTAAAACGTTCGTTGAAGGTTTGTGCTTTAGCTACAGCTAGTATTGAACTCGTCACTCTTTTTGAAAATTTAACAACTGAATGTAGGTCAATTGCTAAAAAATCTCGCAGACAAACTGAAAGTGATTCCAAATTCAAAAAAGCTGAAATTAAACGCTTACTCTCTGAGGATATAATTCAAGAAAGTAAATCACCGCGGCGAGCGCAAATGCTAGTTACATCTTCAGAAAATTACCGCAAACGTATGGTAATCGATTATTCTCAGACAATCAATAAATTCACTCAGTTAGACGCATATCCTCTTCCGTGTATTGAAGATATTGTAAATAGTGTGTTTAAATATCAAGTATTCAGCAAAATTGACATGAAAAGTGCATATTACCAATTTCCTATCAAAAAGGAAGACCGGCCATATACTGAATTCGAGGTTTGCGTTATTCTTTTACAGGCGGCTTCGTGGCGTAGTGGTATGTGTGTGACTACTACGCCCAAGGTCCCGGTTTCGAATCTCGACACGGTCCGCTTGAAAAATGTTTGGCGAGCATTTTTCACAAAAATACACCCTCGTTCGGATGAGAGGTAAAATGCAGGTTCCGTGTGTGAGTGTTGTCACGAACGTTAAAGATCCTTACCTTGCTTGGAACAGCAAGGATTCGGCAAAATTTCAAATTTTCCAGGTAAAAAAAAACTCGCTTCCTGGCCAATGTAGTACCTTCGGGTGGAGCATTGGAAAATCACATGTAAGGTATACTTTTACAGTTTAAGCGGATCACCTTTGGAGTAACGAATGGAGTAGCTGCGTTTCAAAGAGGCATAGACTACATTATTCGCAATGAAAAATTAACAGATACGTATACTTACCTGGATGATGTCACTGTTTGTGGTAGAGATCAGAAGGAACATGATGAGAATATTCGACGTTTTATAGAAGCTATTAAGAAATTCAACCTAACCATAAATGATGAGAAAAGTGAATTCTCTCTTCGTTCGATCCACCTCTTAGGATCTTTGATATCCTACTATTCTATTAGGCTTGATCATGATAGACTCAGAGCGTTGCATGATATTCCACCTCCAAATAACACAGCTTCACTAAAAAGAGTCGTTGGAATGTTTGCACATGTTTCAAATTATATTCCTCGTTTTTCACACAAAATAAGTATCTTTTTCATAGCAAATTCCCACTATCTCCTGAAGCTCTAAAAGTTTTCTATAGTATAAAAAAGAGATAGAAAATGCCTCGTTCGCACCTATACATACTGAGGATATGTTTACAGGAGAAACTGATGCTTCAAATGAAGCAATAGGAGCAACTCTTTCACAATCTGGGCGACCTGTTACCTTTTTTTCAAGGACCCTTTCTCAAGCAGAATGTAGACACTCGTCTGTAGAAAAAGAAGCATATGCGATCGTTGAAGCAATTAGGAAGTGGCGGCATTTCCTAATGGGAAGATATTTTAAGCTAATCACCGATCAACGCTCCGTTACATTTATGTTTGATCTAAAATTCAAAAGCAAAATAAAGAACGAAAAAATTCTACGGTGGAGATTAAAATTATCGTGTTTTAGTTACGATATTATTAATAGACCTGGACCTCAGAATACTGCTGCGGATGCACTTTCTCATATTTGTTCGGCTACAACTGCTAACGAAGCTCGACTTATGAATTTACATAATACTTTGTCACCCTGGATTCGAATACAAAATTTACCTTATTCTATACAAGATGTAAAGAAAATGACTTCTTCTTGTCCAGTATGTTGTGAAATTAAGCCTAGATTTTATATATACAAGGAAAGGCTCATAAAAGCTACTTCCGCGTTCGAACGTTTAAATGTGAATTTTAAAGACCCTCTTCCATCCAGTACTAATAAACGTTCTATTATCACAATCATTGACGAATACTCACGATATCCTTTTGTCATCGCCTGTCCAGATATGACTTCTTCAACTATCGTTGTTGCTATCAAAAATATCTTTTATCTCTTTGGAATTCCCCCTTATATTCACTCTGACATAGGGAGCTCATTTATGTCTAAAAAATTAAAAATGTTTTTGAACTGTATTGGAATCGCTTCTAGCAGAACTACGCCTTATAACCCTCGCGGTAATGGCCAAGTTAAAAAGTACAATGGTATCATCTGGCGTACAATTCAGTGAGCTCTAAAATCAGAAAATAAGAATATAAGTCAATGGGAAAGTGCACTTCCAGAAGTACTACATTCAATAAGAAGCCTACTCTGTAGCTCTACAAATGAAACTCTGCATGAACGATTGTTCAGGCATCAAAGGCGAAGTGGTAATGAAGAAACGATTTCAACGTGGCTTTTAAGTCCAGGTCTTATTTATCTACGACAATTTGTTCGTAATTCCAAATATGATCCTATAATCAAAGAAGTTACACTACTCGAAAGTAATGCCGAATATGCTCATAATAGAGATTTATCCCAAATTTTTCTGCTCTTACTGCTCCAATTATTGCTTTGACTAAGAAAAATTCTAAATTTGATTGGTCTTCGGAATGTCAGCAGGCGATTAAGCTGCTGAAAGAACACTTGGTAATGGCTCCAGTGATGAGTTGTCCTGATTTTTCTTTGCCCTTTACTATACAGACAGATGCCTCTGATTTTGGTCTGGGTGCTGTACTGACTCAACAACAGGGTGATGACGAAAAAATCATTAGCTACATTAGCTGTTCTCTTAAAAAGGCGGAACGCAACTATAGCGCCACCGAAAAAGAATGTCTTGGTGTTATTTGGGCAATTGAGAAATTTAGTCCCTATATCGAGGGTTCTCACTTTACTGTGATCACCGATCACCACTCGCTTATCTGGCTGAATAATCTACAAAGCCCCAACGGTCGTTTAGCTCGTTGGTCTGTACGACTTCAACAATATAACTTCACCATCGTACATCGTACAGGTAAAGAAAACATCGTTCCCGATGCCTTATCTCGCTCAGTACCTAAAATTGACTTAATTGATGACTTTCCTAAATCTTCTATTACTCTGCCAATTTTGGATCCTTGGTATCTTAAGCTACGGACTCGTGTTAATTCCAATCCTAAACTATACAGTAACTGGCATGTGGAAAACGAATTACTATATAAACATGTAAAATCTAAACAGTCTTTGCTCCAACCTCCTCAAGACGATTGGAAGTTAGTAGTTCCCAGTGAACAACGGAATAGGGTTCTATACGAAAATCATGATCTACCTACTTCAGGTCACCCTGGTGTCCACAAAACTGTCTCTAAAATTTCCATGCGTTACTATTGGCCTAAACTTAGAGCCGCTGTTGCTCGATACGTCCGTCGTTGTAAAATTTGCTCTGCACACAAAGTCGAACAAAAGAAACCTCCTGGCTTTATGTCTCCCCGTGCTACTGCCACTCGTCCTTGGCAAGTCCTATGTACTGATATAGTCGGACCTCTTCCTAGATCCTCTAAAGGTAATTCTTTCATTTTAGTTGTTGCCGATTGTTTTACCAAATATGCTTGTTTCTTTCCTCTACGTGCGTCTACGGCCGCTGCTGTTGCTCGAACCATTGAGGAAAATATTTTCCTGGTGTATGGTACTTCTCAGTATCTAATTGCGGACAATGGTGTACAATTTCGTGGTAATATTTTCACTCAACTCTGTGATTCTTATCGAACAAAAATTCTGTTTAATGCTCGCTATCATCCTCAGGCGAATCCGGCCGAACGTATTAATAGAGTCCTGAAAACTATGATTTCTTCTTACGTTTCTGATAATCAACGTCGGTGGGACGTTAATTTAGCAAAAATTGGTTGTGCTATTCGAACGCTTAAACATGAGGTTATTGATTACTCCCCGTATTTTGCTCTATATGGTCGTGAGCATGTTCTCTATGGCGATTATTTTGGAAAACCTCTTGATCCTGATGATGTTCTTATGGATCCCGAACGTCTTATTCCGCCTACTGACTTAGTCAAATTTGAGTCACTTCGTGAAGAAATTTCGAAACGCCTTTCCTTAGCATACAAGAAAAATGCTAAACACTACGATCTTCGTCGTCGTCCCTTAGCTTTATCTCCTGGCGATCGCGTTTGGAAACGCAATTATGTTCTTTCGGATGCTACTCGCTACTTCAATGCTAAACTTGCTCCCAAATATGTGGGTCCCTTTACTATTAGAACTAAACTTTCTCCTTGGACCTATATCTTAGTGGATGTTTCTGGTAACGATCTGGGTACTTGGCATATTAAGGACCTCAAACCCGATAAAACTTTAGACCCTCCAGACATTGATCCTGAACCTCCGGATCCTAGAGGGCTCCCTATGGCCGATTCTATTTTGACCCCTACGTGTCGCTATCCCTAATGACTTGTAATTTTTTTGGCTTATTGGTCTTGTGTTTTCTCTGATAAGCTTGTGTCCGAAAACACTGGCGCCCATTTCGTATTCCTATTTATATTTTGTAGCTAGCCCATCCCGTGACTTTTCTTTTGGCTAGTTCTAGCATTTGTTCACTATTTGACTATTATAGTCGCTTTCTACATCCATTCCTTAAGGTAGGCTTCAGATCTATTTTCTTTTCCTTTAGGTATTTCGACTTGGTCGCTTTTGTAGGTCTGTTAGCCATACTTTGATTGAGTAATCGTTCCATACGAATCTGTGTTACCTCAGTCGGAAGTATTCTAGATTGTGTACTAGCTTACCTTTGTCCTTTGCTTTGTCTTGGTTCTTTCTTTGCTGCACACTTGAGGTTGACAGTTGTGTCGTCTAGTTGGTTTGCTACGAGTTCTCTCCCTCGTTTTTTTTCTTCCTTTCCTCTTGGTTTCTCCGCGGGAAACCAAAACTTTTCTTTGAGGTGGAGAACAGAAATGTCCCTTTTGGAGACATCCGTCTTTTGACGTTTTTGAAAGTAGCTAAGAGTTTTAATCCTCATTGGGTATTTACTGGATGCTTTCTTTACCTGTTTTGTCGTTGTTGGTTACGATAGAGGACTTTGTCTTCTTTAAAAAAATGTTCCTTTTCTTATACTGGTGTTGGTCCTTCCGACCGGGAAAAAAAATATTTTTTTTGTTTGTTTGGTTGCTTGTCTGTCGTTTTTTTTTCTTTCTCCCCGACGTCTTTGTTTTGCTAGGGGGGAATCTGTAACGTGCATTTTTATAGCTTAACATTTTACGCTTTTTCCCAATTAGTAACTACTATTTCTATATTTTATATTTATTAACTCCTTAGGCGAATGCATCGTATTATAATGAGCGGATTGCATCGTTCTTGTCTTGCCGTTCGTATAGATTTTGTTCCTTATGTGGATATACAAGTCTAGATAATAGACGATAAGAGGTTGTAATAGGAACGAGTTGAATAAACAGATGAGTAGTTGTAGTTTGTTCTTGGTTCCTATATATTAATTACGTTAAAAATACTGCTTCTTCTTTGCTTTGACAATAGTGAGAATTAATGCGGTATGATTTCTTCTAATTGTTCATGAACAAGCACGGCACGATTTTAGTTGTTTTTCTTGTGAAATAAAAGTGGTATATTAACTGTAGAAAGTGTAGTGCTAATTCCGATTGAAGTAGTATGGTTGATAGGCGAACGTGTTTGGTCGACGCACGTGTTTTACGGAACATTTTACGGACTTACGTTAGTGTTACACGTGCTTTACTCATTGTGTTTTTTTTTGGTGCTTTGTCTTTTTGATATTTAAACTGTGTGCGCGATCTAGTTTCGCAGTCTTTTTTTATCAGAGTAGTGCATACTTTGGATTATCCAAATACAGTTGATACTGTAGTTTCTGAATTTTCTAACCCCAAAGAATCTAAAACAGATCATTGTTTGTGCAAATTTCGTTATTTGCGAAATATAACAGATTACCGGTTTACAAAGGTATTGGTTGAAGTTTCTCACTGCTTTTTGGATGTTTATGAAAATAATATACATTTGGTCCCAGTTGAAATTAAACTAGTGCTACAAAATATTTCGAAATTATTGTCTCAGGAAATGGAATTAACAAGAAATTTATCAATGCTACCTAGTTCCGTCGCGTGATAATGTCTGCTGCTAACACCAGTGAAATACGTAGGTGTGATTAGGGTAACGTGTGATAAGTTCCATCAACACCCTCCCAGTCAAGGGTGAATGCTGCGTTAGTGCCGGACATCGTGAATCCCACACTTCAATTGCAAGGAAGCGTTACTGAAGGACCTTTTGTAAGCTGAACTATTTCCTACTTATTCTTACTTTAAATATCTATCCGTTGTTTTGCCATATCTTTGTCGTTCTGATACCTTTTACCATAGACTTGCATGCTATTTGAAAAAAAAAGAAGAATCAACAATACTGGATGACTCCTATCAATTGTGCTTACCTATTTATTTTTTTTGTTAAAATTTTGTCTGATTTATGTTTAATTGGTGTGTGAGGAAACGTTTCCGCTACTCCCCAATATTACCTCACTTTGTACTAAAAATTTTTGTATGGCTTTTACCGTTCTTAGATTATATAGATTATCCAAACAGTTTTTTTTTACATTCTACAAAGTACTAAACAATCTATGCTCGATCAGCATGCTATGCTTTTTCTTTATTTCAGGTTTGCAGGACTAATTTTTTTTTATTGCAGGTTTGCTATTTTAATTTTTTTTATTGCAGGTATTGTTACTAACTCCTTACAGCCGCGTACCTTATCTGTTGGTCTGCTTTCGACAACCCCCCCTAATCTCCGATTGAGACCGGTCATTTCTTTGATTTTCTTCGTGTTACGCACGGCTACGAGCCAACGTAGCATAAATTTGGCGCCCAACGTGGCTGCCACGATCAACGTAACAACATTATTTCAACATCATGCTAGAAGACGATATACGTGGAAGATACCAGGAGATATAGGAAGATATCAAATAGATTACATTCTTGTTAGACAACGGTTTAGGAAACAAGTAGAAGACTGTAGAAGCTACCCAGAATCAGATATAGATACTGACCACAACATCGTAATTATGAAGGCCGCACTTCAATTTAAGAATGTGAAAAAAAGAAAATGAAAAAGGCACTTGGACTTAGAGAAACTAATAGATAAAGATATTCAAGAAAGATTCGAAAAAAAAGTCAAAAAAATTGCTCAAAGATATCGGAAGTAGAAACAGAATGGAATAACATTAAATCCAGCCTAGACATGGCAGCCAGAGAGCCAAAGAGAAAATAAGAAACCATGGATAACAAAGGATATCCTGAATTTAATAGAAGAAAGACGAAAATACAAAAATAAATCAGACAAAACAGGAAAACAGAGATACAAAGCCATAAAATGGGAAATTATTCGAAAATGCAGGAAAGCTAAAGAACAATGGATTGCCGAAAAGTGCAAAGAGGTACAAACGAAGATGGAAATAGGAAAGACAGACGAAGCATATAAATTAATTAGAATGAATTTTAGGGATATAAAACCGTATAGCAAAAATATAAGGGACGCACAAGGAAACGTCATTATAGAAAATGTAGAGAAAGTGGGTAGATGGCAAGAATATATAGGGAATTTATATGCAGGAGAGGACCTAACTGCATTAGAACAGGAATCAGACATTGAAAATGATGACGTGGGATATCCTATACTTAGAGATGAATTAGCATTAAAGAGTCTGAAAAATGGTAAGGGGCCGGGTACAGATAAGGTGCAAGCAGAAACTCTAAAAGCCGTTGGGCAAGCAGTAACAGAACGTCTCTTTCAACTTGTAAGCTATATGTGTGAGACAGGCGAGATACCCAAAGATTTCAAACGCAGCATCATAGTAACTATACCAAAAAAGAAAAGCGCGGATAAATGTGAAAATTTTCGAACAATAAGTTTGACAGCACACGTGTCAAAAATATTAACTAGAATTGTGCAAAGACGAATGGAAAAACGGGCGGAAGAAATACTAGGAGAAGACCAATTTGGGTTTAGGCGAAACAGAGGAACACGGGAGGCTCTTTTAGCTCTGAGAGTGATAATGGGAAAAAAAATAGAAAAGGGGAAAGCATGTATATAGGGTTTATAGATCTGGAAAAAGCATTCGACGATGTAAATTGGAAAAAAATGTTTGAAATACTCAAAAAGATTGGAATGAGTTATAGGGATAGACGAATAGTACATAGCTTATACAAAGAGCAAACAGCAGTAATAGAATTAGAGCAGGAACATAGAGAAGTAAACATTAGGAAAGGGGTGAGACAGGGATGTGCCCTATCTCCATTGATTTTTAACTTGTACATAGAAAAGGTAATGAATACTGTCAAATGCAGGAAGACATTTGGAATTACTATGCAGGGATAAAATATTGATATGCTTAGATTTGCAGATGATATAACGATATTAGCGTCTAGCAAGGAAGAGTTAGAAGCTGCTCTTAATGAAATGGAAACGGTTCTAACAGAGAAATACGGTATGAAAATTAACAAAACTAAAACTAAAGTTCTAGTATGCAGGTGGGGAAAATAAACTTAAAAACAAGAATACAAGTATGTAACACGAACTTACACGAGGTTAAAGATTTCTGCTACCTAGGAAGCCAAATAGCGCAAGATGGGAAAAGCACAAAAGATATAAAACAACGATTAGCACAAAGTCGTGCTACATTTAACAAGAAAAAGCAACTACTGTGCTCAAAGACCACAAACATAGAAACAAGGAATAGATTGCTTAAAACATATGTGTGGAGCACAGCACTGTACGGCTGTGAAGCCTGGAAAGTAGGAGTAGCGGAGAAGAAAAAGTTAGGCGCCTTTGAAATGTGGTGCTACAGACGTATGATGAAGATATCATGGACAGACAAAGTTAAGAACGAAGAGGTACTAGAAATGGTTAGGGAAGAAAGAAATATGTGGACAACAGTAAAAAATAGGAGAGATAGGATAATAGGCCAAATACTACGGCATGAGGGAATAGTGCAGAATATATTAGAAGCAGAGATAGGAAAAAAAGTAGAAGAGGCAGACCTAGGTTAGACTACTGCGCACAGATAGTAAAAGATGTAGGCTGTAGGGGTTTCAGGGAGATATGTAGGCTAGCCCAGAATAGAAATCAATGGAGGTACGCATCTAACTAATCTCAAGATGGATAAACTAATGACGAAAGAATAACTGTGCTTAAACATGATGATTATTATAAATAACTAGAAGAATTGGTTGGGCAATATTCTGGAATAATGTTAAGTGTGTGAAAGGATTTACGGGAAAACCATTATTTCGGCAAATGTCTAAGTGTTGGGGGATCTTGGTAGCCATAGGTTGCTTTACTGAATCTCGGTGAAATAGGGCATAAAATTTGAAAACAATAGAAGGGGAACGAGCTGTATACACATGCTGTGTCAGTATTACAGGGAACTATGTAGGCTAGCTCAGAATATAAATAAGTGCAGATACGTGTCCAACCAGTAATGAGACGGAAACCTAATGACGAAAAAATAAGCGCAGATAAATCTGATGATTAGTATAAACAACTAGTTGTTGGTTGCGAAATATCTGCAACTAATGTTGACTGTGCGAGAAGATATATTGGAAAATATATTAAATCGGTAAATGGTTAAGTGTTAGGGGAACTTGGCAGCCACAGGCTGCTTACCTCCCTTCACAATCACTGAAGGTCGGAGAAATAGGATATATAACTGTAAAACAATAGAAGGTGACCGAACTGCATCTAACAAGAAAGTACAGCGTCTATGAGGAAAGACCACAAACATAGAACAAGAAGAAAATTGTTGAAGGCATATGTGTGGAGCACAGCACAATAAGCCTGTGAAATACGGGCAGTCTGAAACGCAAATAGAAAAACGGTAGCAGTCTTTTGAAATGCTGTGCTTCAGATATATGAGGACGATAGCATGGACAGACAAAGATAATAACAAATAGGTTATAGAAATAGTGGGGGAACAAGGATATCTGGGAAAAAAGAGAAATAGAAGGGCGGAATACGTTCTAAGGCATTTTTGGGGAATAGTATGGGATATATCACAAGCAGAGATAGGAAACAAGCGGTAGATGTTGACCTAGATCAGATAGTGATAGATGCAGACTGTGCAAATTTCAGGGAAATCTGTAGGTTAATTAAGAATAGGAAACAATGATGCTACGCGTCTAACCAGTTCCAGGACTGAAGACCTAATGATGATGATATATACTTTACTGAGTAGTAGAAGTATTATCCTACATGATTATTAGGTTATTTTACTATCTATTTTATTTCAGATAGTTACCACAATACGACTCTGCGCACCGGAGCTGTCGCTCGTATCCTACGACCCACCCCTACTCTCCCAGTGAGCCTGGTACCTGTTGTTTCTGTCGATTGTAGTATGATTTACGTAACAACCCTTTTATATTGTCGGCAGGTCCCTCAGCTTCAATTTGCATTACTAAGTTACTTGTAAGAAAATATTAACCTTTATTGTTCTTGACAAGAGATTTTTATCGTTGGCCGAATAAAAGTGCCTTTTGGGGCAAAGAATCACAAAAATAATTTTAAAAAATTTTAGATTGCAGTTAGTGTGTTAATCGGCGCGTGTATAACGATTTATCTTTATCGTCAAAAGTATATTTTTCGAATGCATTTAAGACGCAGCAAACAGTTGTAATTGATTCAAAGCTCTGCACCCTAGGCTGTTGTAACTTGAGGTGTGTTCTTTAGCATTGTGTTTCAGAAGCTTTATTATTAATGGTAAGTATGTTACCACAGGCTTTTAGTCAGTACTTATAGGGCCTTCACATAGTAGCAACGTTGTGACAATCAATGAGAAACGAAACTTCTCGTTCGTTCTTAAAAGAGAAAAATGTATTATTAGTTTTTGTGTACGATTTATTTTAACAAGTACGAATATACAAAATAGAAGACGGTTTAGGAATCATTTATATTTCTGTAATTGAGCATTCTACTCACTTAGGTCCACGGTGATCTAATTCTATGTCTCTTTTATGGTAGCAGACGAATATAATTTACATCAAATTCGCATTGTTATAATAAAATAATAAACCAAATGGGCCAGAACAACCAAAAAGCCGAAAATGTGCATGTGATATCTCAATAAATTTGGATGTGAAATGGGGTGAATGCTGTGGATTGACAATGTGCGTCGTCAAAGTGAATGATAATCACTAACAGACGGCATGAGATAGACATTTATTTTATTACAATTGCAACTATGGCAGCACAACTGCTCCATACACTCAACCTAATCACTTTCTACTCATTGGAACCGTCGCCTCTGATGCATCTGTACTTTGATGCTAAGTTTGATAATGCAATTTTGGATTATTGATTTCCAATTCTCGTGCTTTTAACATAATTTGGTTTACTCGCAACATATTAGAAGTTACATAAAGATGACACCATTTTGTAGTCAGTCTCTAACCTCGTTAAAATACGCTTGACATTATAATCTGCTTTTTTTTAAAAAAAGCTGTCCCAATGACGTTGGCTACTTAACAATTTGTTTACTCCCAAATGTTTTATACACTTGTTTTATTGAGAATGTTTTCCAAAATTGTTAGAGAACTAAATGAAGTAGAACGGGTGTAGTGTTTAGCGTAAACTGAGTTATAACGATTTAGGGGGCTGAAATTAATAACGTTAATAAAATTGTATGATACTGACTTTATTAAGGCTGTGTAATGAACTTTTAAGCGCTCGATTTTAGGTAGCTAACTGCAATGATATTATAAAATGGTATGTTTAAAATTTTATAATTTTTTTTAAAGTCATTCAAGTCATGGTATAAAGTTTACACCCCGAAGAACATTGTCTGACGGATGATCTCTTTTTCTTAGAACGAGTTCACTCTAATCAGAATTTAAATTACTCATTCATAATTCAAAGGAATTTAAAAAGCTAGCTAATATTAAAACATTGAATAAATACATTCGTTACTTCTAAGCTGCTCTAAAAGATCTTTTGAGTTATAGAAATATCTTGAAATTGTATATTCGTAGATTGTCTAATAAATTGAGCTTAGCGTCATCTTTGAGGCACTCTATTACAATCAGTGATATAAACGTATGTTACTCCTCTAATCTAACTCGTAGTGACAAGCTTAAGGACGTTGGCATATTAAATATATATCTAAAACTTTATCATTAATGATAGTTACCGTTAGTCTCTTCTCTTTTACTGGGTTCAACTAGCTTTTTTAAACTGCAGCGAAATTAAATTTTTCTCACGACAGGGAGTAGAGAACTTCTCTGGTGTCAAAATCATAACAGAAGCACACAATTTTCTCCCTAAGGAAATAATTAGAAAAAACTCCCAAGGTAGTTTAAAAGAAAGTTACAAACACAAAATCATTCTTTATTGATATTTACAAACAAAAGTGATCCATATTTATTGGAAGAACAATATTTGACGGAATCTCTCTTGTTATAATCTTGTTATCTGAAATTAAACTAACAGTTTTATGACTCAAATTACACGTATTTGAGACACCTTTTAGCACCTTTTAGCCATTGCATCTTTCGAGATAAACCTATCTTGTTTGGTATTAATTAATATTAGAATTTTCTCAGCTACTCGAATTTCTAGGATTTTTTTAGATAGCATCATCCCCCTGGAAGCTAACCCAATTTTAAGATTTTTACCAGCAGCGATTTCTGACCGTCCTTATAAATTTTTTAACCATGCAATACATCAAATTAGTCTACAATTTTACGTAGAATCCGAATCTGCAAACAGATTTAAAATAGGACTACCCCTTACAAAGTTACACTTTAAAGCTCCCAAACCTCTAATTTTTACCTATCTTTATTTAACTCCATCTTTAAAACCCTTTTTTCGCTACCCAAGACATATCCTTTAACCAAACACTTAACGGTATTAACACAAATAAATTAAGCACGCAAAAGTTTAATAATTTATTTTATCCGATTTACAGTTTAATAAACTAATAGAATACAATTTTTACAAAGTAAAACATTATCTTCTTAGTGTAGCCGAATCCAAACAGGTTAAAGTAACCTGTAACAAAAAAGACATTAATGTGTTTAAAAATACCTATAACAAAAAAGAGATTAATGTGCTGTTTAAAAAGAGAGGAAACGTGTTTCGGTCAATAAGACATATTGTCGTTAATCTAACAATATGAGAATAATGTAAAACATTCCAATGCAATGTGTTTTTAATATGGAAAAGGGAAGGTCAAGTTTAACGTCATCATCGCCCGAACTACATGTGAAAGTATAATTTCTTTATAAAAGTGTATATCTTCTCCAAACAAATACGTTAATTACATAAGGAAAGTACGCTGAATGCAAGTCAATTAATAGCAATTTAATACTGCTTACTGACCTACCTTAATTGTTTGTACAAGGAAACACAACAGAATATATACAAATATAGCAACTATCTTATATATTTATGTCCCATGCGTAGATAGATGCACTATTAGGAATGATGTAAAACCGAGGGACTTACAACCTATAACGAGCATATATCCCCAAAAGGGGTGGGCATGCAACTACGCAGCAGTGCGTAGGAGAATAAGGATTCTCTCCAATAAGAAATTTAAGTTTCCATGTACGTAGCACCAGTCATTGAGAAATGGTAAAAATGTTAAACCTATAAAGGCGATTATTAATTGTGGTTTAGAACAATAGTAGTTTTCGTGGACTAAATAAAATAGATTAGACTGATTAATGTATATGGTTACATATTCTCGTACACATCCACAAACATCTGCTTACATCCACATACGGAGATGGCAATGCTGGTAGTTTTTGTTTAACAAATAGTAGAAAAGATACGTTAGGTGATAGTGTGTGGAAGCCTATCGGATGGTTGTATTAAAAAAGAACGGTGTGGTGGAATGTATGGTGGTCCACGTTAGAATTAGCGAAAGTGGTTAATCGATCGTATTAGGCGTTTAAATATGCGAATGTGCAAAAGCTTACATAAGCAAAATTTAATTATCAGACAAAAAAAGGGCGCGATTTGCTATACCTTTAAAGAAAGTATAGAATGCTGCTTTGCAGCGGTTCTAACAGCGAAAAGGCGACTGACTTTCTAGCAACTACAAGAATAGCAGTAGCGCGGAGAAGGGGTATGCATGTATTATACAGCGCACTGTTAGTTTACGGGTAGCTTGAACGTGTAATTGATCACGACTTATAGATCCCTCGAAGGTTTAAAAATTCTGAGCTCATTTTCGTTTAAAAAATGTTTGGAAATTATCAGATCGGGAGCGGGTCGAAATATAAGTTACATGAATGATTGACCGAGTTTTTTCTACTTTTACGAGGAAATCGGAGTTGACAGGCATCGAGCATCTAATTCTCTGTTTGGCCGATATCGAGTACTTACCGGTTCTAGAAATAATTACGTGCTACCGACCGCTATGCGGAAAATTTTGTTCTAGGAAGTGAGTAACCTACGAAAGTACGGAATACTTGGTATTAATGCTAATCGGTTTAGTGACCGCGTTTGTGCACTCTTCGAGTGTCTTCGGCAATCTTCGATTGTTTCCAAAGAAAATATTCAAGCCTACCATTTCCGAAAAATATGACGTAGAAGTTATTTATAATTAAATTGCTCTATTAGTAAGTATTCTGTAGACAACAAGTTTGGTGTTCCCTTAGTAAAGGTTTAAAGTGTTTTATTAAGTTTTTGTTTATAGTAGCATTGCATCTTCCACCGCACGACTTGCAACCAATTTGTGTGCGTGTGCTACCACTCTTTTGGATTTTTAATATGCAAGCGATGCGATTGCTGATCCGTATAACATGGAAGACGTTTCCGATGTTTCTACTGACTGCATTCGCAGCATGGACGATACGAACCGGGTGCATGCATTGGTGCTAAATATATTGGACGAGTAGTAAGGATTGGCAAAGGATGACGTCATTTGATTCTCCGTTGAATCTTCAACTTCGTTCGGCTGTCTTCGGAAACCTTCGGTTTGCATTTTATAGGGTACATAAATCAGGTACGCTAGAGTAAGCTTTTTAGTTATAAGTTAGTTCGCTTACAAGTTTAACCAAAGTCCTATAGTGCGGATTTTGTTTTGTACTAAAATGGTACCTGCAACTCTTGCGGTACTTCCTTTACCTGGAAAAATGCTCTCAAACGGCACCAGAACAAATGTTGTGGTGTAACATCGTCCAGGGTTAAGCTTATACATCCGTCTGCAACAAAGTACTTAAACTGTATGGCTTGCGGTATCGCTTTTGCGAGAATAGACAGTTTACAGCGACACAAGGAAAAACAGCATGGTAGGTCAAACCGTAAACGTTCAGCTCCGCCAGCAGTGGGAGAGCCTTCCCCGAAGCAGTCACGGATTCTGTGTAAAGTGTGCGACATGGAGGTGTTAAAGTCTGCATACCCTGGTCATCTACGGAGCAACAAACATAAAAATGCCGCAGTTACCGCTACTGGCAAAGATGGCATAGAAATGGTTAGCACAGCGTTTAACAACCGTATGGCTAGTTATAGCATAAAGAACGCCAGTGTCGACGATGGAGTATCCGAGTTTCTTTGGAAGCAGAAAGAGCGGTTTATTCGATTATTTAATGAAAAAAAGAATACAACATACAGCAATAAAAGTTAATTGCGAACTCTACGGCGTTTACACAAAAATGGGAGAAGAGACTACCGATGTGAAAGCTTTTAACACAAAAAATATGGTTATAACATCTTGTAGTAATCTGGAAAATATGTACGAGGTCTTAAGCGAAACCATGTAAACACCAACTTTATGCCCAATTACTTAATAAAATTAGTTTGTCGGGCAAGGACGGCAAAAGATACATCATTTCTAATAGTACAACAATCTATGCATGGGACATAAATATATAAAATAGTTCTATATTTGTATATATTTTATTGTGTTTCCTTGTACAAACAATTAAGGTAGGTCAGTAAGCAGTATTAAATTGCTATTAATTGACTTGCATACAGCGAACTTTCCTCATGTAATTAACGTATTTGTTTGGAGAACATATACACTTTTAAAAAGAAATTATACACCACTTTCACATGTAATTCGGGCGATGATTATGTTAAACTTGACTTTCCCTTTTACATATTAAAAACACATCAAATTGGAATGTTTTACATTATTCTCATATTGTTAGATTAACGACAATATGTCTTATTGACCGAAACACGTTTCCTCTCTTTTTAAACAGCACATTAATCTCTTTTTTGTTATAGGTATTTTTAAACACATTAATGTCTTTTTTATTACATGTTACTTTAACCTGCTTGGATTCGGCTACACTAAGAAGATAATGTTCTACTTTGTAAAAATTGTATTCTATTAGTTTATTAAACTGTAAATCGGATAAAATAAATTATTATACTTCTGCGCGCTTAATTGATTTGTGTTAATGCCGTTAAGTGTTTGGTTATAGGATATGTCTTCGGTAGCGAAAAAAAGGGTTTTAAAGATGGAGTTAAATAAAGATAGGTAAAAATTAGAGGATTGGGAGCTTTAAAGTGTAACTGTGTAAGGGGTAGTCCTATTTTAGATCTGTTTGCAGATTCGGATTTTACGTAAAATTCTAGACTAGTTTGATGTATCGCATGGCTAAAAAATTTATAAGGACGGTCAGATATCGCTGCTGGTAAAAATCTTAAAATTAGGTTAGCTTCCAGGGGGGATGATGCTATCTAAAAAAATCCTAGAAATTCGAGTAGCTGAGAAAATTCTAATATTAATTGATACCAAACAAGATAGGTTTATCTCGAAAAATGCAATGGATAGTCGAAGAAAACTATTTTGGTTCAGAATGTTAGCGGTAAAAAATCTTAAAATTGGGGTGGCTCCTAGGGGATGATGCTATCTAAAAAATTCCTAGAAATTCGAGTAGCTGAAAAAATCTAATATTAATTGATACCAAAAATCCCACAAGGCGGCCCACAAGGCGGAGCAAGGAGGAGATATATCTCCACATTTCCTCCTTATGGGAATTTACATGTAAATTTTGTCCAGATGTGTGAGGAAATGTGGATGCTGGAGGAAATGTAGGTCCAAAAGGCCTGTTAATGCACTACTCATCCACCCTCGATTTCAATAATTGAGGTTACCTACATTGAATAAAAATTTACAATTTTTATTGTATCTATATAATTACGTACCTTAATCATTACATACTGGTTGTCATCCGCTTCTAAAAAACTTTTCAATTCGATCTCTCGATAAAACCGTAGATTTTTGGTTTGATAACCGTAGGACTTCCCTTTTAGAAGAGCAATTAATTTTGGATACCTGCTTACATCAAGGTTGTCGTAAACTAGTAAACATGACCTTATTATCGAATATTGTGCCCATGACTTAGAAGATTTATAGCTTTTTGATTTCTCATCAAAATATGCCAACATGACGTTTTCTGTATGAGATTATGTTTTCATTTCAGAACACCATTCTTTAAAGCAGTCGTAAGCTGCATCGTACAACTTTCTTGATTTAGCTGGTGAAATGAAATGGAGAACCTTTTTTAAGGTTATAATAAACAGTTAATTAGAGTAAACATTAAACACATTAAACTAATAACTGAGAGAAAAGTGAATGTCTATAAACAACATCAGGCAACTAGATCATAATTATATCACATTCACCCCTGCCTATAAATTATAACATGTATTCTTCAAGTGAGAAGGTAGTCCTTGTTCTACAACTTCTACGCACCCTAGGTTCAACGTTTCGAGAATTATTTAATTCTACTTGTAATTCAGGAGTGTCTGATTGCATTTCGTTAGTTTCGGGAGTTAAAACTTCTTTCTCGGAGTCTCTAATGTGGATATTAGGAACTGGAGCTACATCTCGTGCAGATAGAGAGTTCATTCTTCCTTCAGAATCTCCAATCTGAGTATATTCAGCATTACCAACTGGAGCCAAATCCCGTGTAGATACAGAGATAATTCTTCCTTCAGAATCTCTAATATGAGCATATTCGGCATTACTTTCGAGTAGTGTAACTTCTTTGATACCACGAGCACATACCAACTATGCGTCGTACTTCAGTTACAGTAGTAGGAGGAGGAAGATTAAGAATGGCCGAAACTTTTTCTGGGTCGACATGGAGTCCATGACGATTTACTACGTATCCCAGATAACGGAGTTCCGTCGGCATATAATGCATTTATCTCTGCGAAGAGTAAGACCTGCAGAATTTAAACGAAAAAGCACTTTCTGTAGTACCACCAAATGTTGTTCGAAAGTAGGGGTAGCGATGATCACATCATCTAAGTATGCGAAACAGAAAGGTTCAAGATCAGCACCAAGCACACGATCTATAAGTCGCTGAAATGTCGCTGGAGAATTATGAAGACCAAATGGCATTTTAGTAAACTGGTATAAACCTCTACCAGGCACCGTAAATGCAGTAATCGCCTTAGAATTAGAAGAAAGAGGTATTTGCCAATAAGCAGAGCAAATGTCCAAACTAGTTAAGAATTTTGCGTCTCTAAGACGGTCTAGAATCGTAGAAATATAAGGAAGGGGATAGGCGTCTTTTTCTGTAACCTCATTGACCTTTCTAAAATCGATGCAGAAACGATATGTGCCATCTTTCTTAGGCACCATAACAATAGGGCTAGACGAAGCGCTATTCGATGGTTCTACAACACCACTTTCTAGCATCTCATCCAGAGCTTGATTGACATGTCGAAGTACCGTAGGGGACATGGGATAATATCGTTGCATGATAGGACTAGATGTAGTACAGATCTGATGTTCAATGAGATTAGTACAGCCCAAAGGTAAAGTATCATCTTTAGGAAACATCTGTTGGACTATACGAGACAATTCGGATTGTTGCACGATCGACAGATCGGAAAGAGCATTGATCTGACTGATCAAGGCAGTAGAAGAAGAACCGAAAGTCCATTGACCCGTTTGAAAATCTGGGACAACACCCATAGATTTCCAGAAGTCAATGCCTAAGATCAGAGACTGAGAAATAGAAAGAACGACTAGGACGTCAAGAAGAATAGTTTTATTTTCGACCGACATGGGTAAAGTAAGTGACCCGAGAATGTCGCAAGCTTGACCATTGGCTACCGTACAGCTGTGGGTCTCTGTTTGGGACAAAGGCAAAGAAAGAGAATAGAGAATATCCCAACCAGGACCACCAATAATCGTACGAGAAGCGCCAGAATCAAGCAAACCCTTAAATTCGATGTCGAAAATAGTAACAGTAAGATAAGGTCTGTCGTCCTCACGAGAACTAGCTAAAATAAAATCCAGTACATATTTAGATCGGTCATCAAGACCAGAGAAAGGATTTTCTGAGGAAATAATAGGTACCGAGACAACTGTAGAAGGGATCGGGTCGGTTTCTTGGCTTAGCGACTCGATCGGTAGTTTAAATTCTTGTTACAACTCGTACAATTGGTACGGGTAACATTAGATTTACCACAACCATAGCAATGAAGTATTTGAGGTTTAGCACAGGAAGGAGACTTGTGTCCTCGTTGGCCACAGTTCCAACAGGTAACGGAAGAATTAGAAATATTTTTAGGAGCATCACTTGCACCATGTGTAAATGTTTTCGAAGTAGTAACACCAGAATGGGGAGGGACATAAGCAGAAGTAAGTTTGCTGCGGACCGCAGAACCTGTATAAGCTAAGTCAGGCTCTAGGAGTTGAGAAAAGTTCAGAGCAGGAGGAGACTTGAAATTATCGGCTTGTATTTTGCGCTGTTCTAGTCTGCGACCTACACGCAGAAGTTCCGTAATAGTATTCAGATCAAGTAAAGCTAATTTGGTTTGATAGAAAGGGGTAAGATTTGGTAAAATAATTTTGAGTTCCTGTGGTTCAAAGAGAGAGATTGTTAGACGAGCAAATAAATTTTCCATCGTAGCTAAATATACACCAATAGACTCTGAGGGACCCATAGTACGTTGCTTTATTTCCTCTAAAAGTTTTTCGTTGTAATTAACGGGTTGAAATTCTTCCCTTAATAGTCGAATAACATCTTGCCACTTAGTTAGAGATTTTCTATGCGCTCTGAATAAAATGCGGTATGAATTTTCGAATTGTTCATGAACAAGCACGGCACGATTTTAGTTGTTTTTCTTGTGAATTAAAAGTTGTATATTAACTGTAGAAAGTGTAGTGCTAATTCCGATTGAAGTAGTATGGTTGATAGGCGAACGTGTTTGGTCGACGCACGTGTTTTACGGAACATTTTACGACCGCGAAACTAGATCGCACATACAGTTTAAATATCAAAAGACAAAGCACCAAAAACCACAATGAGTAAAGCACGTGTATCACTAAAGCAAGTCCGTAAAATGTTCCGTAAAACACGTGCGTCGACCAAACACGTTCGCCTATCAACCATACTACTTCAATCGGAATTAGCACTACACTTTCTACAGTTAATATACAACTTTTAATTCACAAGAAAAACAACTAAAATCGTGCCGTGCTTGTTCATGAACAATTCGAAAATTCATACTGCATTAATTCTCACTATTGTCAAAGCAAAGAAGAAGCAGTATTTTTAACGTAATTAATATATAGGAACCAAGAACAAACTACAACTACTCATCTGTTTATTCAACTCGTTCTATTACAACCTCTTATCGTCTATTATGTAGACTTGTATATCCACATAAGGAACAAAATCTATACGAACGGCAAGACAAGAACGATGCAATCCACTCATTATAATACGATGCATTCGCCTAAGGAGTCAATAAATATAAAATATAGAAACAGCAGTTACAGAAATGTATTCACTAATTGGGAAAAAGCGTAAAATGTTAAGCTATAAAAATGCACGTTACACAACAACTTTCAATGAGATGACGTTACATGTCAAAATTGGTTTTCTAAAAAAACACATTAAGTAAGTAATTTATAACTTTTATATATATGTAATTTAATGCTATCTATTTGTAGCTTATGATTAAGGAAACAAATTTTCCGAAACGTTAAGTGTAATAAATGTTTTAAACTATACCACTATCTTATTTCGAACGAAATTTATCCCAATATTCATACAAAATCAATTAATTTATATATATATATATAATAAGTCACAGGAGAATACTACAATTAAAGTAATCAACATATATGCCAATTTTTTGGTCACCAAAGGAAAACGTCCCCCCCCCCCATGCGCCAAAGAGTCTTAATTCAAAGTTAAAACTAATACTAACTATGTACATATAGGAGTTCGCATGCATTTGCAGATAAACATATGAAATATTAATTTATAATATAATGTCCCTATTGGCAATATTTTACCAGTACTAATGGAAAGTTGAACCAATAAGATAACCACAAACTTAGCAAGTATCACTAGAATGAATGGTATAAAATTTGTTCAAATATAGAAATCACACACTATATATTCTTGCCATCTACCCACTTTCTCTACGTTTTCTATAATGACGTTTCCTTGTGCGTCCCTTATATTTTTGCTATACGGTTTTATATCCCTAAAATTCATTCTAATTAATTTGTATGCTTCGTCTGTCTTTCCTATTTCCATCTTCGTTTGTACCTCTGTGCACTTTTCAGCAATCCATTGTTCTTTAGCTTTCCTGCATTTTCGAATAATTTCCCATTTTATGGCTTTGTATCTCTGTTTTCCTGTTTTGTCTGATTTATTTTTGTATTTTCGTCTTTTTTCTATTAAATTCAGGATATCCTTTGTTATCCATGGTTTCTTATTTTCTCTTTGGCTCTCTGGCCGCCATGTCTAGGTTGGATTTAATGTTATTCCATTCTGTTTCTACTTCCGATATCTTTAAGCAATTCTTTTGACTTTTTTTTCGAATCTTTCTTGAATATCTTTATCTATTAGTGCCTTTTTCAGTTTCTTTTTTTCACATTCTTAAATTGAAGTGCGACCTTCATAATTACGATGTTGTGGTCAGTATCTATATCTGATTCTGGGTAGCTTCTACAGTCTTCTACTTGTTTCCTAAACCGTTGTCTAACAAGAATGTAATCTATTTGATATCTTCCTATATCTCCTGGCATCTTCCACGTATATCGTCTTCTAGCATGATGTTGAAATAATGTGTTTTTAATGATTAAATTGTTCTTGTCGCAAAATTCTACCAGTTTATTTCCCCTGTCGTTTCTCGTGTCTAAACCAAATAAACCTACTACCGCTCCTTTCCTACCCTCACCTACCACGGCATTAAAATCCTCCATAATTATTAAATTTTCATGTCCTTTTACGTATCTTAATATGTCTTCGATATCTTTGTACATGGCTTCTACCTCTTCGTCACTGTAGTTAGAGGTGGGCATGTATACTTGTATTATTACTGTGTTTACCGGTTTAGATTCTAATCTAACCATGAGTACTCTTTCGTTCTTTTGTAAGTAATTTTCTACACAGTATCCTATCTTTTTCCACATTACTATCCCCACACCTAAATTTCCTTGCTCTGCTCCTGTATGAATTACCCTGAAGTCTCCACTCCAAAAACCCCCGCCTCTGGCCACCGAACTTCACTGATCCCTACTATGTCTAGTGATAACCTATTCATTTCGATTTTTAGGTTCTCTAGCTTACCTACTGGCTTTATGCTTCTAACATTTCACGCTCCAACTCGCAGAATGTTTTCGACTCTTATTTTTGACTTGCCGATCGTATCCTCCGAAGTAGTCCCCTCCCGGAGATCCGAATGAGGGACTATTTTAACTACGGAATTTTTTACCCCAGAGAATGCCATCCTTTTTGTTACAATTTAAGTACGTTGTGTACTTGGGAGGTAATGTGGTGGTTTCCCGTTGCCTTCCACATCGCGGTAGTGTGTCTTAGACTGCCATACCGACCCCTATGGTCTCTGTCAATCTAAGTACCGAAAGAGCCGCTGCCCTCTTTCGGGGACCTGTCTTAGTCTGGTTCCTCACTAACGACCCTACTACTTTGGTTGGACCTGTAGTTTGGCTCTTTAGTTAATTAGAACACGCAAGCAATTTCATCTGTTCTAGTAATTTAGAACTTCGGCAAGGTGCAGGTCCATTCGAAATGGATATATATATATATATATATATATATATATATATATATATATATATATATATATAAATAATAAGTCACAGGAGAATACTACAATTAAAGTAATCAACATATATGCCAATTTTTTGGTCACCAAAGGAAAACGTCCCCCCCATGCGCCAAAGGGTCGTAATTCAAAGTTAAAACTAATACTAACTATGTACATATAGGAGTTCGCATGCATTTGCAGATAAACATATGAAATATTAATTTATAATATAATGTTCCTATTGGAAATATTTTACCAGTACTAATGGAAAGTTGAACCAAGAAGATAACCACAAACTTAGCAAGTATCACTAGAATGAATGGTATAAAATTTGTTCAAATATAGAAACCACACACTAAAATTTGTGGACCAATTTTAGACTACTCGTTTCGTGGGGTGGTGCGATAAGACGATTTCATTGGAGTAAATTTAATTATATTTACCCTTTAATTTTTGAGGTAGCAAGATAGATAAATTCTCCATGCAGTGACTATAAATAGGTTGAAGCCTGTCGCGTAGACTACAAGGTTAAAATAAAAGCGAAAATATGAGTAGGACTTACCAGATGGACTTATAAGGTGGCTTTGCTGCACGCATCGATAGGACGAACCGGTGGACCTAGTGAATATCAGCCATCTATAAAACGGTGCACTTGGGGGGATCTAGCGTCAAGTTGCCTCCCCCGAATATAATTGGGCATATTTCTGAAACAGCTTTGGTGCTAGTTCTACAACTTTGGTGCTAGCTAGTGCTAGCTATAAGCAAACGGGTGCTAGGTTTTGAATCAAATCGGACAACTGGGAGGCTGGCAAAGTTTTTTTAAAAAATCTCCGACATTTTGTTTTTAAGGTGCTAGTTTTCTTACTTGGGCGCTAGCTGGTGCTAGCTCTAATCCACATGGTGCTAGGTTTTGGAGCAAATCGAAGCACTGGGAGGGGGACTAGCGTCAAGTTGGCCTCCCCCCGAATATAATTGGCAATATTTCTGAAACAGCTTTGGTGCTAGCTCCACAACTTTGATGCTAGCTATAAGCAAACGGGTGCTAGGTTTTGGAGCAAATCTGACAACTGAAGGGGGCTGGCAAAATTTTTAAAAAGAATCGCCGCCGTCTTGTTTTCAAAGTGCTAGCTTTCTTACTTGGGTGCTAGCTGATGCTAGCTCTAAGCTACATGGTGCTAGGTTTTGGGCAAAACGGAGCACTGGGGGGAGATAGCGTCATGTTGCCTCTCCCCGAATCTAATTGGCCATATGTCTGAAACATCTTTGGTGCTAGTTCTACCACTTTGGTGGTAGCAATTGCTAGCTATAAGCAATTTGGTGCTAGGTTTTGGAGCAAACCGGACAACTCGGGGTTAGCAAAAATTTTTTATAAATCGCCGCCATCTTGTTTTTAGGGTGCTAGCTTTCTTACTAGGGTGCTAGCTAGCGCTAGCTCTAAGCTACATGGTGCTAGGTTTTAGAGCAACACGGTGCACTGGGGGGTCTAGCGTCAAGTTGCTTCCCCCCGAATATAATTGGCCATATTTCCGAAACAGCTTTGGTGCTAGCTCTACCACTTTGGTGCTAGCTAGTGCTAGTTATAAGCAATTTAGTGCTAGGTTTTGGAGCAAATCGGACAACTAGTGGCTAGCAAAATCTTTTGGCCATATTTCTGAAACAGCTTTGGTGCTAACTCTACAACTTTGGTGCTAGCTAGTGCTAGCTATAAGCAAATTGGTGCTAGGATTTGGAGCAAATCGGACAACTGGGGGGGGGAGGGCTGACAAAATTTTTAAAAAATTGCCGACATCTTGTTTTTAAGGTGCTAGCTTTCTTACTTAGGCGCTAGCATGTGCTAGCTCTAAGCTACAGGGTGCTAAGTTTTGGAGCAAATCGGAGCACTGTAGGGAGCTAACGTCAAGTTGGCGCTTCCGAATATAATTGGCCATATTTCTGAAACAGCTTTGGTGCTAGCTTTACAACTTTGGTGCTAGCTAGTGCTAACTATAAGCAAACGGGTGCTAGGTTTTGGAGCAAATCGGACAACTGGGGTGGATTGGCAAATTTTTATGAAAAATCGCCGCCATTTTGTTTTTAAGGTGCTAGCTTTCTTACTTAGGAGCTAGCTGGTGCCAGCTCTAAGCTACATGGTGCTAGGTTTTGGAGCAAATTGGAGCACGGGGTGGCCTAGCGTCAAGTTGCCCCCCGAATATAATTGGCTTTATTTCTTAAACAGTTTTGTTGCTAGCTCTTTAACTTTGGTGTCTGCTAGTGCTAGCTATAAGCAAACGGGTGCTAGGTTTTGGAGCAAATCGGACAACTGGGGACTGACAAATTTCTTAAAAAGTATCGCCGCTATCTTGTTTAAAAGGTGCTAGCTTTCTTACTTGGATGCTAGCTGGTGCTAGCTCTAAGCTACATGGTGCTAGGTTTTGGAACAAAACGGAGCACTGGGGAGGGGGCTAGCGTCAAGTTGCCTCTCCCCGACTATAATTGGCCATATTGCTAAAACATTTTTGGTGCTAGCTCTACCACTTTGGTGCTAGCTAATGCTAGCTATAAGCAAATTGGTGCTAGGTTTTGGAGCAAATCGTACAACTGGGGGCTAGCAAATTTCTTTTATAAATCGCCGCCATCTTGTTTTTAAGGTGCTAGCTTTCTTGCTTGGGTGCTAGCTCTAAGCTTCATGGTGCTAGGTTTTGGAGTAAAACGGTGCACTAAGGGGATCTAGCGTCAAGTCGCCTCCTCCCGAATATAATTGGCCATATTTCTGAAACAGCTTTGGTGCTAGCTCTACAACTTTGGTGCTAGCTATAAGCTCATTGGTGGTAGGTTTTGAAGCAAATCGGACAACTGGGGGGGGGGCTGGCAAATATTTTTAAAGAAATTGTCGCCATATTGTTTTTAAGGTGCTAGCTTTCTTACTTGGGCGCTAGCTGGTGCTAGCTCTAAGCTACATAGTGCTAGGTTTTGGAGCAAATTGGAACACTGGAGGGAGTTAGCGTCAAGCCCCCCCCCATACAATTGGTCATATTTCTGAATCAGCTTTGGCGCTAGTTCTACAACTTTGGTACTAGCTATAAACAAACGGGTGCTAGGTTTTGGAGCAAATCGGAGCACTGGGGGGGGGGCTAGCGTTAAGTTGGCCCTCCGAATATAATTGGTCATATTTCTGAAACTTCTTTGGTGCTAGCTCTACAACTTTGGTGCTAGTTAGTGCTACCTATAAGCAACGGGTGCTAAGTTTTGCAGCAAATCGGACAACTGGGGAGGGGGCAGCATTTTTTTACAATCGCCGCCATCTTGTTTTTTAGGTGCTAGCTTTCTTACTTGGGTGCTAGCTGGTGCTAGCTTTAAGCTACATGGTGCTAGGTTTTGGAGCAAATCGGAGCACTGGGGGGGTAGCGTTAAGTTGGCCCCCCGAATATAATTGGTCATATTTCTGTAACAGCTTTGGTGCTAGCTCTACAACTTTGGTGGTAGCTAGTGCTAGCTATACGCAAACGGGTGCTAGGTTTTGGAGCAAATCGGTCAACTGGGGGGGGGGCATCTTGACGAACCCCATTGCCATGTGTGTTCTAATGTACGTCTTTTGAAGTGTAATTATTCAGGTAAGTGCTTGAAAGTGACCGTTAATATAAATATATGTAAACATGTCCACCTTTCTGATGCTATTGAAGTATACCGCATTTTTAACCTTGCTTTTACGCATGATTGCTTTTTATATTATTGAAATATTTCTTTTCTAAACAGTTTAAGAAAACAGGGATAATGCCACGAGCACGTAATGTACGATAGTTGAAATAAAACGCGTGCGAGCGAGTGCAAAAAAAATAGTAGTTTCTGCCCCACTGAGCGATAAGTTGCCCCCTCCCCCCTCGAAAAATTTCTGGGTGCACCACTGGCTATACAACCTTTGCGATTTTCGAGTGATCAGAAAAGAACGGCTATACGAAATTTACCCTTTAAGCATTATTACTATTTGTATTTCATTTGTATGAATAAGGAAATTTCTAAATAAAGGTGATCGATCTTGCGCAAGTGCTTATAATAACAATCCATAGATTTGACAGAGAAAGCTTTAGATAATAGTTTTAAAGCATGTTAGAACGAAATTATGATTGACTTTTCAACCAGTAAATTGATGTTAAAAACGGGTTCAGAAAATTAACTTTTAGGGACAAAAGCAAAAATTTCTTCATGCAGTGATTATTCGCGTTCATACAAATAAAATTTTTTTCATAATTATATTTAATTATACATAATTTCAGCTGCAAAGAGACTGCTTAAACTTAACAGATGTTGAACGTATAAAGGGTGTCAGTACGTGTTGTTCCGGCTTGTGGTTTCATTGTGCTGCAATGGGCTATGTAGCGATTCTGATTTCAAATTGAACTCCTGTCATGGTAATTGTAAAGCAAGATTAATCGACTAAAATCACTTGCACTTCCTACAACTATTACTTATTTAAAATCAAATTTGTTTCGTCATGTTGTTTCATTCACTATACACACCCTCGATTTATGCATTTTGACGAGTACTATATGATTCACTAAGTAGCTAGTTTTATAACCTATTCGTGGAATTTATGTGACAGGTTTTTCATAGCTGAAACAAGGATTACCAACCCGAAATGTTTTATTCCTCCCAAAAAGTTTTGATAAATAATTCTTTACATACTGGATTATTGTATCATAACTATTAGTTAAAACAAATTTTGTGTAAAAACAATAAATTTGAGTAATCTAATCAAAAAGCAATATCATGGTAGTGTAGGTATATTCGGACTTTTGAAATATCTCACCGCATACCAGAGCGCAATCAGGAACATAAATGTAAATCAGGAAGTGTGTGAGCAATAAAGAGCCTAATATTGTTGTTCATATATGGAACGCTTGCAATTAGTTCCATACATTCAGATTTTAAAACGAAACGGTTATAATCGTCTGACTCTTCGTAGATAAACTAGGATTCGTTTATAAATTAAAGTAACGTGTAATTACTGCATGATTAAATGCTCATGGTAAGTACAACTTACCTATATTATCGCAATTTAAAGTGAATTGTATTTTTTAGGAACGTTTTAGAATAGGGGACGGTTTCAACTTTATTTCAGGGGTGTAGCGTAGATAGGGATGTGCGTGAGGTGAGACGAGATGGGAAATGGAAGTCTCGCTACGTTTCTCACTTTCAGTGGTCTGTTTTGTGTCGCGTATAGTTTGTCTCGTCTCGCGTCTTGCGCGAAGCTTCTCGCATCTCGTGCGAGACATTTGCATTTTGCAATAGTTGTTTTTTTTGGTAGTAATTTGTCAAACTGTTTGACAAATTTAAAGACTTGTTACAGTTTGTCCTTAATAACAACGTTAGTTTGGCATTTGAATTATTCGATAATTTTCAAAACCGCAAAGGTGTAGCAGTGGACGACAAAAAAGTCCTACCTAATTTTTGAAATTATAATTTTTGCATAAAGGTTCATGCATTACTTAACACATCCAAAGCAATTATTAAACTTTAAATTTATATGCATGAAATGGAAGATAAAGAAATTTGGCTTAGGAGTACATTATACAGTTTTAAGACAGAGATCCATCGAATTACCAGTTGTTTTAATTTAGAAACAAAAACTCAATCTTAAATGTAATTTCTAAAAAGGTTTTTTAACTTATTGTCAAAGTAAACAATACGATAACACCATTGTTGAAACAAGTTTTGCAAAATATTTGAAAATAGTTAGAAAATTTAAAAGAAAGTTGTTACGTTCTGTCCCTGTAATTAAATAATTTGCCTCATAGTAAATTAAAAATATCTCTTATTGTTTCCACGGTTGTTTTACATGCTTAGTAGCGGGTTTATCCCCGTTTCCATTTTAAACGATTGTTTATTTTTCATATCTATTAAATATTTAGTTACAAAGTTAAATATTTTGAATCTATTCTATTTTGCTACCGGGAAAATCTAGGAGCTTATTATTACAAATTATGGAAATTTACTTTGGTTATCAAAGGATAAAAATTCTTGCACTATGGATTCGCTAAAATAAGTTTAAAAAGCATTGTTTGTCAAAACATTTGCTTCAGACACATGTTAATAAGGTGAAAATCCGTTTAAACACATGCATCTTTTAAATAAGTAAGAACATTTGTATTAGCAATATGTTTAATTTGATAGAATAAAACGTGGATTTGGGATCAACAAAGGTTACAAATAATTGCAATATGCGTTTGCTTTAATATGGGAAATTGTTGCTTATCAAAGCATTTACTTCGAAAATACTACTATCACGTTAATACGTGGTATTGTTATCAAACATGTGTTTAGGGACGCTAATTGCGAACAATAGAAATTTTCCACCTGGTTATTTTTCAAGGCATTATCAATCGGAATAGTAAATTTGTATGGTCTCATACAGGATGTAGACCACTCGTTATACATTAACTATATAATATTGCAATATACCTAATAGATTGAACAAACGTTGTTTTTTAATAATACCAGGCTGGGTTTTCAGGCAGACAGGTTTCGTGCAATGCTTCATGTTGTATTGAGGCCATTCGTTTGGGTATTTACGCTTATCTGCAGGTGGTGTTTAGAGTATACAGTTCATTTGGTTGGTTGATCAATTGAAATGCTTTTGAAGTGAAAACAAAATACCATTTTGTGATTTATCTCCACCTATATATACAAGTTGAGCGGCGAAAGGGAGGATTACTATGCAGCGTCCTTTTACGTAAAGAGACTTGAAAAGTCGCGATGTTACTTAATATGCTCTTTTTTAAGCGGGGTTGCTTCTTTCTTTTAAGCGGTATTGCTTTGCTTCGTTTTTATAAAATCAGAAATAGACGATGTTCTGTAACCAGTCACTGAGTAAAATTATTTCGTAGAAGTGTCGATGTGTTCACAGTTGTCAGTAAGTGCGCCTTTTAAGAATTGCTACGATGGTACTAGATGTAGACTGGTGATGTAAGTTAGGGCGCATACTACAGATAAGCAAATAGTCTCATCGCACTGCAGTTACTCTTCTTTGGCACACAAATAAGCTATATGTAAGAAACGAACTCACACAACTAATTACAACAAATATTCTAACTGCCGCACAAACTACCATACCGAAGACAACACGCATACAACGATCGACACCCTGTTGGACCCCCCCACTAAAAGCCAAACGACGTTCCCTGTCACAACACCGACACCAACTACAACAAGCACGCCGCAATAACAACAACCCTGATAACATACAACTACTTTTCAACACATTCAATCAAATCGTCTCGTACCCACATCCTAAGAGCACCAACATATAACTTCCCCATAGACTACGAGACGTCTCTACACGCCTTACTAAACGCTTCAATCCCTTCTGCCCCCCGCGACGTAAACACCTACCCTCAACAACAACTAGAGAACGACTCCTGCACCCCATCAGAGGTCGAACCAGACCAAGAAGTTAACATAACCCTACTAGATGCCTTAGTCAAGAACCTCAATCTAAAAAGTGCTCCTGGACCAGACTTTACCACAAATCTAATCCTACAACAATCGTGGCCCATAATCAGAAATGCCATCCACATATTCTTCAAAAAATGCCTAGCGACAGGAACTTTTCCTGAACCCTTTAAATCCGCATCAATAACCCTCATCCTAAAACCAGACAAGCCACCAGAAGACCCAAAATCGTATCGGGCAATTGCACTTCTCCCTACATTAGGCAAACTCCTTGAGAAAACAATTCTTCACAAAGTCAATTCCCATATCATGGACCACAACATCCTATCCCCATCTCACACGATTTTAGACCCAACCACAGTGCTGAGAAATTCATCAGCCTCCTAGTTTCCTCCGTCAAAAATTCCACATTCAAGTACACCATTGCGCTTTTTCTTGACTTCAAATCCGCTTTCGACCTCCTCTGGTGGCCTAACCTGTTTAACCAACAGGACTATCCCACTTTCCTTCGAACCTGTGCAAAATAATTAACTCATTCCTAACCGCAAAAACAGCACCCCTAACCCCAAATTACTACCGCATATCCAAATCCCTTTCCCAAAGGTGCCCTCAAGGCTCCTGTTTATCCCCAACCCTCCGAAACATAGCCATTAATCTCATACTTCTACACAACATACCCAACGTCACCACTCTCGCATACGTAGATGATGTCACATTCCTTATCCACGGTAACTCTAGATCCTCCATTGAATAAGTAGCCCTAACACTGACATCCTACATAGAATGCTGGTTCCTCTTGAATAAACATCTACTATCCCCATCAAAATCAAAACTCTTCCTACTGAAAGGCATTCTAAACTCACAACGTCCTCCCAAAATCAAGATCCTAAACACCCCACTTAAATTCTCCTCTTACGTACTATACTTAGAACAAAATATAGACACCCGACTACACACACACACACACACGCACTTAACCAAACTAAAACAAAAACACAGATCATACTAAACAAACTCCACCAATCACTCCCAACTTTAATACATCTATCAACACACACTCGACGCCTGATTCTTTCCCAAATTTCTCTCATACAGTATGCATTCGATACCTGGTTGACATTAACCACACCCTCTTCTTGAACGAAACTAAATGCAATAATCCGCCCCTTCCTACTATATACTACCCGCGCATACAGAACTACATCCACACTAACCCTATATACCATTCTTCAAATCCTTCCCATAGAATTACAACTCAACGCAGCCCTACAAGTCCGTAACCTGAAACGCAAACTTTTAATCCAACTCCACGACGCCATCCTAATTCCTAACGAATACAAAACACTGCCTATATCCAACATTAAAACCCGCATTTGTTCATTGTTAAAACATTTCTGGCAACAACTCTGGTCCACATTCCGTCCCGACAGATACACATACGACCTGTTCTCCGAACTACTAAAAATCACACAACACGTATCCCACTCCAGCCCTCAAACGATACAATTCCTAACCTCTCACGGCAAATTTCGATCCAAACTTCACTCGTTCAACATCACACCATCACCATCTTGTCTCTGCGACAACTCCACACCTGAAACTCCTTACCACCTCAACTACACATGTTTACTACTATTCACCTCTCGCTCAAACTTTAAGTCCGCACTAAACCTAAATCCCTACACTCCACTACCAGCATAGTACATCTCATCACGCACAATCCTGAGCTACTAAGCAAATTCCTCACCCACATCCTAAACACAAAACCCCCAATAAACGCTTAAACACTTTAATACATAACCAACCCCACATTCCATACTCCACAAAATGCACAACACCATTGCATACTCCCTTATATCAAACATCCAGGCACTACGAAGAAAATGGGCTTACTTCACCAAAAAACCAGTCACAACAACAGACCTCCACACATAATGGTCAAAAATCATCTTTAAAGAAGAAATCTATTTTTTAAAATTATAACCATTATTTTGTTCCTCCACTTAGACTGTACAAGCTAGGATGGGCCAATGGCCTAGGTATAGCTTAATATAAAGGATATTCATTCATATAGGTAGGAAGGAATACTCTGTTCTTTTGTTGATACTTTATATGGAACCCAGTTAATTTTGTGCGGTTTGTAACCACGCCAGTGCTCTAGCTTTTTCTAACGCATGATAAAGTACAGACTCCGGTTTTAAATTAACTATAAGATATTAGTGAACAATGTGATTACGTAATTATTTTTCAAGTCATAATTAGGATAAACATAAGCTCGGATAGAAGCAATTTGGAAAATTTAATTACTCTAGCTTATGATTTCGTAAATGCTAACGTCTACAACTTGTTTACTAATTATAAGCAAGGAAAAGTTTAGCATTTGGTTTAGAGATACGCTATTGCTGTTAGGTTTCCGAAACGCATTTCGTAAGTAGCAGGCAAATGCTTTGTATTACTGTATGTATTATGTCTAATTTTTTTCTTGTATTTACTTACGGCATGGGAACATTATATAAGTATACTTGTACCCGTTATTTATATTTTAAGATTTTATGTGACTGGGAAATAATCTCTAATTGATATTTGTTTAAATTTTACGTATATTCTGGAGGAGATTTTCAATTTTTTTTGTGTGGGACCATCCCACTATACGACGTTTTCAGCTATCACAGCATTAATTCTTTGGAGTTTTTATTTTTTTATTGCGGTATTAGGTGCGGGCAATTTTCTTTTATTTCCTTCCTTGTTTGCACAGAATACAGTAACAAAGTTATATTTGTTGTATGATTAATTACTAAAATCTTTTAGTGTAGATAAAGTGAGACTGAAAGACATAAGGTGCCCCATGGCAGACAAAGACTCCGACAACTTATAAACTGGGGGTGGCACATTTAAACTAACTTATCTAACCTATGATAGAGTTGATTCAAAAATATATGTGCTACATCTATCTCTCATATAGGTAACAAATGATACAAGGGTTTAAAGGACTACTTGTGCAAATATTGTGCAATATTGCTTTGTTTGGGATTAATTAGAAATATATGTATAAATATTGTGAAAGGATTTGCTTGTGTACTGCAAAATGTATATGTGCTAATATTGTGCAGCCTTCCCTACTATGGGATAACGTGTATAATAAGTGGTATGTTAGTCTTTTTTCCACTCATATAAAGTACATATAGAAAAGATTACATGAAAAATATCATACGGGTTTTGCTTTGTCTTATACGTTGAATTTTGCATAAGGCTCAGTTCTTGGAGCAAAGTCGGCTGTTTCGGACTACTGATCCCTATGCTGATAGTTTATAAATAGGTGGAAAATATCCCTAAGCTGTATTATTGGATAGTGGTAGTCAGTTACCGTATATATCTGAAGGTTTCTTGCGGGAGATTCGGAAAAACGGTGGTCATATTTCGACGTTATCTTTCAACAATTCCGTTATTGTTGGAGCTTTGGAAAGTAATGGAATGCAAATTAAGCAACAAGTATTGGCGAATTACAAAATGGGGAAATGTGGAATTCGAGTTTGTCCTGTATTGGTTCTTTCACTAGTGTGTAATGCAATTTTGAGTTGGGATTGGTTAGCTCACCTTGAAGTTAAATTTTGTTTCGATTTGTTAACAATAAAATGCATTGGGAGGGCAGGTGACCATAGGTTTTAATAATGAGAAAGTAAAATTTGCAAGGTAAGCAGTTGCCGAATTAGTAAGAAGGAATTAATGGACAAAGGTTAAAGGGAAAGTCAAAATTTTCATAGTGATATTCAAAAGGGAAAGATGAAATGTTAAATGTTAAAAACCAACTGAAAGTGCTACAGCAATTAGAAAAACTTTTAAAAGTTTTTCTGAACAAATTATAGAAAATAAGGGGTTACTCACAGGAAATTCAGGTGAAAAATGTGACTCCAAAGTTTTGCAAGGGAGTACACTAGAGCTTTTTCATTTGCTATCTTTACATCAGATCTACCAATAACTCTGCCAAAGAAAATTGAGCTCCATAGGTGTGCGGGCGACATTCAGTTGCATCTTAACCTTCAAGTACACATATCGTAAATGAATCGTTTAACAACGCTAATGAAGTATTACGAGGGCCGTCCGGAAAGTAGTACCCGTTTTTGAATAAAAAATAAACTAGTACATCTTAACAAATTTTAATGTTTTATTTGAAAAGAACAAACCTTACACTACTTCTCTACACCTTGCAAATTTAAGTATTTATTATAGCGTGAGAAAACTTTTTGTATGCCAGCTTCGTACTCCTCTGCCGCCAATGTATTGGGATATGTAGTCACAGATGCTTTCAGCTCATTATCACTTTCAAATTTCCGTCCTGCCAAAAAGTTCTTGAGTTTTGTAAACAGATGAAAATCTTATGGTGCCAAGTCAGTGCTGCAGCCATACGGGTGGTTTTGTGTCCGTCAGTAAGTATGCAAGGGACCCATCTTGCATAAACCTTCGCATAATGAAGGTGTTCCTTAACAATTTTATGAATAACTGTTTGTGAAACATTGCTAAAATTTTTACTGATCTCAATTAATTGTTACGCACCGATCGATCTTCACAAATTCGTTAATTCAGCAGTTCGTTTGTAATCACCGACGGTCGTCCGGAACGCTCTTCATCATGGATATTGTCTCTGCCCAAACTGAAATTACGATACCAACGCCGAACTGATGACACATCCATAACATTGTCTCCATACACTTCCTTTAGTTGACGATGAATATCGCAGGGTTTCACATTTTTTGCGTTGAGAAATCTAATCACAGCCTTAATTTCACAACTGGCGGCGTTCTTTATTTTTTTTAACAGTATAAAGTTTCACAGAAAGAACACAGTCAGTACCAGCAAACCGTAACTTTGCACATAGACAGCTGCAATATAACTCAACGTGTTATAACTAGTCTGGATGCTACTCTACTCACCAACGCTCCACATGGTACAAGCGGGTACTACTTTCCGGACGGCCTTCATAAATACTGTCAATCAGTGAGTAGGTAAGCTACCTATGTTTTAGCCCAAAAGGTGCAATTTTCTAACGAAAAAGACCGGTTTTCCCGGTTCTGGTCATTTTTGTCCCATACATTGAATTCCCCATAACAGTCTTAAAAATCTTCGTCGCATACAAGTAGTGATATTGGTGCATCTGAGCACAGATCCACCTTATGGGATCCACCCATTGGATCCACCCCATTCATCCGAGCACAGATCTACCTTATGGGATCCACCCATTGGATCCACCCGATCCACCCGATTCATCCGAGCACAGATCCACTTAATGGGATCCACCCATTAGATCCACCCGATCCACCCGATTCATCCGAGCACAGATCCACTTTATGGGATCCACTCATTGGATCCACCCGATCCACTCAATTCATCGGAGGACAGATCCACCTTATGGGATCCACCCATAGGATCCACCAGATCCACAAGGCAAGAGCAAGGTGGAAATCCCTTAAAATAAGACTTTATAGTGGATTTCTACATGTAAAAAGTGGATCCGGTGGATCCTATGGGATGGATCCCATAAGGTGGATCTGTGCTCGGATGAATCGGGTGAGTTAACCTTGTAGACATTATACTGCACAATTATGTAGTGCCCCTCAGTGTAAAAATCAAACTTGGGCGCAGCTTCGAATGAGAACTTTACATTTAAAAGTCACGTAAGCCCAGTATGCAGAACGGGTTACTTTAAGTTAAAAACACTACGCAAATTTTAATATGCATTGCCTAATCATCTTTGTAGGCAGCCTTGTAATTTTTTAGTTATAAGCCACATATGCTACTGTAATATCGCATACTACAGCTACTTGGAAAGCTTTGAAAAACCGAATTCAAGTATTGCAAAATTCTTGCAATTATATATTCGTTTAACGTGGGTTACAGAGATCACTTTACTCCTACATACATCAATCATGGCATTTTAAAGCTGAGCAAACAGTCTGATCTACACCTTGCTTGGCTGCTTTATAAGATTTACCACGAGCAGTGCCCAGCATACTTTTTGAAGTACTGATTAAATGTTCTACCATGCACAACATACATTTACGGTATATTGGCTGATTAGACACACCGCTTCTTAATTCAGAAATTTTAAAGTTCTTTTGAATAACAAGCCATCTGAAAAGTATAATGCTTATGTCGATGTATACAAATCAATAGATACGCTATGTTACTACGAGACAAAAGAAACCGGTTTCTTATGGGATTTAACATACGAAAACCTAATGTCCGTTCTACTATTTTTGTACCCTTCGAGGCCATTCATTTGAAGATCACGTGACGTCATCATGAACAGCTTTTCACTTTCACTTGTCAACTTCAACGGTCAAACCTAGACCAGAACCACTCTATTATTGTCTGTAGTCTCGAGAATATTCTGGAACGATTGGGTAAAATTTTAAAGGAAATAATTTCTGTCTTTTAGTGACGATAATTGAGCATAAAAATAGAAATACGCAACAACAAATAAATAAAAATAAAATAGTATATTATTCATCGAACAAGTCATGATAACCATTACTCCATTCGGAAGGTATGCGCCGCGAGCCCGTTATGGCAAGCGGCGTAATCCGAATGAAAAATGGACATAACTCGCGTGTAGAATACTATAATTTTCACACCTACACAAATCTTCATTATCATATATTTTTTAAACGTTATAACTAATATCGCAAACATTAACAAGCAAAAGTTTATTTGTCAAAGTGTACCAGTCTACTTTCCATGAAAATTGCACGAAAATTATACCCTGCGGATTATGAAAAACGAAGGTTTCTACTGATTGGTCAGAGGTGTTGGATTATGACCATAAGCCACGATCTGGATGTTATTGATTGGTTAAAAGTGTTGGATTATAAATTCATATACACCTACAGAATAATGAATACTATTATTAACCAATTCTTGAAAGCGTAAGAAATGCAATACATCCTGTAAAAATTACAGGATAGTCGTGGGAAAACTTACTAAAAATATATATACAAGTGATTCAGAACTTTATATAAATATTTTAACTAATGCCTGAGAAAGGCATGTAGATTGATATTTACACATAAATAAAATTATCTTTTAAAGTATAAAAATTTAAATCTAAGTATATATTTTTAAAAATTTTGTGTGAATACGTCTTAACTAAAGAGGCTACACACTATAGAAGCGTTTTGAAAGGAGCCGACTTTATCTTTTTTTAAATCGGCAGGTCTTTTTACCCAATAAAGCTGTGGATTACCTACCTTAACTGATATTTAAAACGGGAAGTAAAGTGATGTTTATGCAAAAAACGGCATTCCTTAAAAATTAAAACCTTTGAACAGATATTTATGAAATGATTGCACTTGTGTACTTAAATTAAAAATTACTTTTCAATTCTGCTTACAAAAGGTTTTTCAAAATGCTTGTATTTTTTGTTGAATACACAAACGTGGTCTTCTCTGCCAGTATTGTAGAATACCAATACGATGATGTAACTGACCAACATTACCACTGTGTTCGCATTCATGTTAAAAATTTTATCTTTTAAGATACTTCTTCACAAAGCAAACAAACTAAACGTACGTGGAATATTCCTAAAACAGTTTATAAATTCTTTGAAATAATGCTATCGTTAAACAACTAGAAGCTCGTCTTATCAATTCCTTGTAACATATTCTAACATCTGTTTGTTTTTTCCAATAGTTATTCGTTGAAAATAGTAAAGATTTTGCTTCCAATAGGTTCTTATTAAAACCTCTCACTCATTTAATACTTTAATTGGGTTGTTACCTGTTCGTTTACTGTAAAATTCTATTTGTTATCTGCAGTGTTTGGTCACTTAAATTTTATGGGTAATAAAATCGTTCCCTCTAATTAAGTCATTCCCGGTGTCTTTGTAGCGAAGATCGATAACAATGCAAACCTTTATTCTTTTCTAAAAGCTAGACAACTGATTTACTTAGCAATGTGTCTGGTTGAAAAACTCGAGGGGATGTTCTAAAATGTACTTTGCTTTCCCATGCAAACAATGAAATTCATTGGAATTAATTATTGTATTTTGCCTTCTTTATTGCTTGCATTCGACGAATGTTAAGCCGTTGTTGTCTGAAATGTATATTTTTGCTTGCCTTCTTAAAAGATTTAACATTCTATCGTTGGAAATGGTTTTATGTTACTTACCTCTGTCTTTCAGAAGTGGTATAAGTATAATCTCAACTTTGGAAAGGCTCCATCTTACTTATTTCGTGCTTTTACTATTCGACTCTTTCGTAAAGCTATGATCTTAAAATGCATTTTGTACTGAAATGAATCTATCTCCACGCGTTGGGCACAAGTGAAGCTTCTCCCTTTTTTTTTGTTATTTGCGGCTTAGTCTGGGAATTACCCCAAGGGTGAGCAATGAGAATGAGAGTGGGTATGACGTAAACTCAATAATAAACAAACATGGAAAGAAAAAGGGGAATTGAACGCCACTGTATCTATATGGACAATAAAATAAATTCAATAATCCTATGAGAAGATATAGAAACTCATTGGATATAAGCGTAATAAAAAAACTTACAAGTTTATGAACTAACATATCTGGAAACCTCTTGAATGTATCTACATCTGCTTCTATCACGATGACCTTGAAAGAAAATGTTACACAACAAATTTTCTATTAAAAAGACACCATTTGTGTCTTTCGATAAAAGAGCATAACGATACTTATAAGTTAATCATCTTGAAATTACTACACCAAAAGTGTCTTACTTAAAAATAGATATCAAGAATAAATCAAGTGCAACATGTTTGTACTTTTATATTATTTCAGCATTCGTCTAATTTCATTTCTCAAAAATTTATTTTCTCAAATGTATTCTTATTAAAGTTAATTACTCATAGAATAAGAAAACTTGCATCCAAAAATGTAATTTAATGCAATTCCTTTTTTTTGTTAAATAGAGTTACAAGTATAAAATAAAAAATTGAATTCTGATTAACTATAAATCTTTCTCTACATAATAAGACCTTACTTTTTTTTGTATAGTTTAAAACAAAATTCATATTTCCCAACAAACAGATCTGTGGATTGGTTTACATATGCGTTAAATGAATTCAGTTCATATTCTTTATAAAAAATCTAAATCGCACGTAACTAGTTTAAATAAATAAAGTTTCAAACTTATCATGATATAGAAATGACACAACGACCCTACTAAATATTGGACAACTGTAATTAAACCTTTTTAAACAGAAAATGGACTTTGCCATCTGTTTGTTTTTGAACACATGTATATTCCACGTGTCCTACAAAATTACTTTAGGTTACTTTTTAAAGAACCATATTTTACTTTGTTCCAATTTATTTAGCAAAATTTTGTAAAATAACCCTGTTATCAAATTAAGAAAATATTATTATTGCTATGATCTTTTATATTTGAACTTAAACGCAAAATTAATTAGTTCATTAAATTTAATATAATGAATTTAATCCTCTCTTAAAATTTGATATCATTTATCGACTTAATGAACACTTTCAAAAGTCTAGAAAACGTAGGAACAAAATTGAAAGTTTAAATACCTGGACTCTGTCCAGAAGAAGCTGTTTCTATTAAATGAACTGCGATGCACAAATTCAGGTCTGCTTAACAAAACTTCAGCGACGGGGATCTTACGTTGAACGACTAACATTCTCTCATCACGCCTTCCCAAATAAAACTCAATGAACGGCCTCAAGTACATTCATAGCGAAAGTTGCTTCTAATTCTAATTCCTAATTTTAATTCTAATTACTCCAAAGCGCTAAGAAAATTAAAGATCTTTTTTAGCATAAAAATTACTTATTAGTAGTAGTCTCACCGTTAATGGATACCGACATCTCTAGCCACGTTTCTTGATTCTGAGTGTACTGGTTGTTTTGCCGGAACCTGGGGAATAGTTACATCCCAGGCCCCCCAAAACAACCATGAATTCTCCTCCTCTCAATAGGTATGCGAAGACACCATTTAACACGCAACCGTGTCTTTATCCTACCGACTTCGTCGCTTCGTTTACCTTATTTTTTAACCACAATGGCGAGTTCGCTTTTAATACTTTCCACGTCAAGAGCAGCTGATCTGTCCTGCGCGTCAGCTCGTGACACTTTTTACGCAAGCGCTATTTTAACTTAATTTAAGAAAGGATATAATCCGCCTACGGATTAGGCAACACAAGTGACTTGTTCATTGCGTAGTCCTTTTTAAATACGTTTTTAAAGTGCTTATTACTATTAAATGTTTCCTGGTGATGAATCTAAAGCTAATTAAATGACAATAACGTCTTGTTCTATTGTAAAATTGTTTTCTTCTGATATTATTATCTTGAATAAAAAGGTCAGTATCACAGAGCTGTAACGAATAGAAACGGTCACCAAAGCCAGTGCCGCAGAATATATATTCGTTACAGTATATAGTGTGTTAGTATAAGTTAAGTCAATGGTTACAGTTCACAGCCGTAGACAAAGGTAGTCACATTCTCTCACTCTAAGATTGTAACAGGGAGAAGCCGATAGCTCAAGGTACAGTAATTTTTTCAGTTTGCTTTATTTGTGTTGCTATTTTGAAAGATAGGCACTTCTTTTTGGTTGATTCCGCAATAAATTGTACAATATACGTTACCAAATGCATGCTCACAACACGAACGATTATGTACATTATTTTTAAAGCTTGCGTTAGCACTTTTTACTATATACTTTTCTGTGTAAATTAATGTTAACGTCAACGACTTGCTATTTAAAATTTAATATTACGTCATTAAATTATATGAGATGCATTTTCCAAAGCAGATGTTACTGTATAATTTCTTTATTCCTTGTACATATTTAGGGCTGGAACATGTTGTAAGTATTTCTACTTATATATATATATATATATATATATATATATATATATTACTCATATTTAGACCAGGGTAGAAAATTAAATAATCCCATCAAATAATTTTAATCACCGTGTAGAAGCTTTGGGAAAAGGTACGCGTTATTAAAAAAACCGTGAAGCATAAAAATTCATTCGTTTCATTAAAAATAAGGGAGTTAAATTATGTACAAGACGCTTGCTATAAAAAAGGAAGCAGTATTAAAAGCTCTGCGTGTAATTTAATTATTCCTAGTAAAGAAACAAATAGAAAATTACGTGCAAAATTTATATTAATTAACTCAATTTTAAGTAACCGGTATTAAACAAAATGTACAGATAATAATTAATATTTGATTAGGAGTCACTAAAAATTAAAGGGTATTATTTTAATTGGAGTTAATTGAACCAGTAGGAACATATAATACGCATCAAAACTTGTAAAAACCCAATAAAATGCAAATCGTAGAAGTGTTATTTAGAAGTGTTATGTTTGAACACCTGTGTATTTTTAAAAAAGCTCATTCTGCGTAAATTTTGCAGATAATTAATGGTTACAGAGAATCTTGGAGAAACCGTAGCTTAATAGTTACGAGAAATGCTAAAGGTGGGTTATTTCACAGTCCACATGGACTGAAATAATCGATAATAAAGAATATCAATTTGCACCAATAAGAACAGGGTAGATAGAGACAGATAATATGCGCAAGACCGAGACACATATAGTAAAAGGCGTGAGTGGAGCAACGTCACTGGGTTGCGATTGGTTGAAAGTAAAAGGCAAACTTGAAAGGTAAAAATAACATTTCTGTATAAAATTTAATTAGTTATTTCCAGAAGTTGCGAGCCGTGTAGAAATTTCTGAGATTTAACTGGGGCGAGTGCAAATTTCGTAAAAATCGCATGCCGGGCTGCGGAATGGGAACCTAGCAAGCAAAATTCTGAAGAATTGTCCGTTTTGGGGACTAGACCGACAGACAGGCTAACCTCTATATATACTCAGGTGAATCTGAACAAGCTCTCTTAGATTTTCGACTTGATTCAATGCGTTAAACAGTGCTTTTTAGTTTTCCGAGTTTGATAGAATAATTTAAACAGTTTGCTCGTATATTTTGGTGATTTAAAAGAGTTTGTTCTTTACGTGCTACAATGAATGTACTTTAGTGCACTTAGAAAAGAAGATACAAGGTAATAAAGTTAGTATCACTGTACTAATTAGTCAAAATTTGCAACTACAAATGAATACACAAAAGTAGTCAGTTTTGGCGTATATTGGTGAAAGAAGCATGAATTTCTTTGCTATTTTTCGGGGGTGTTAATAATTAAATGGTTCATAAACGTTTCTGGATCCACAAAACAAGGGTCAGATATACACAGATGAGTTCCGGAAAAGCACTGAAACAACTTTAGATGAATGGTGGTGGAGAAATTTTAAAAGCGTTGAGAATCAGAAGCCGTAAATATAAACCAGTTGGAATGGTGTGATTAACAAAAGGGACGAGGTACATTGAAGCTACGAGTGCAGTAACCTTCAGGTAAATTATACTATTTTGTTTGAACTTTGATGTTTTCGTGTGTGTTGAATAACTTTATAATTTATTTACTTAAAATGGACAGTAATGAAGTTGTACTAACAACAAATTTTTAATTTTAAGGTGAAATTTTCTTGTTTAAGTCGAAAGGAGTATTTAGTATTTATGTTCTTGATGAAAATTTGGGTATGTCTTTGAGCTCAATTAGACGAACCTGGTTAATTAACGTAAAGGGTGGTAGATGCTCCTTTGTACTCAGACTCAGGTCTGCATATATTGTTATATTAATTAGTAGGCATCCTACAAGGACTTTAATTCTGGATGCACATTAAAATGATAATAAATTTAAATCTTGAAATTTTCTGATACTGAAATTTATGCTGAATTTTTAATTTTGAAATTTTAATGTATTGTGAATATTGATGTAAATAGAGTTAACGGTGATGTTTGTGGTAGGAATGTGTTTGTTTTTTATGAATGAGGATGAAGGTTTATCTAGGGAGCAGCCGAGGCGATGAACAGAAGAAAGTCAACGGAACAGTTGAGTTAATGAATAGCTTTTTGTAGGATTCACAGCATTCTTGATGCCCAATTCGTGAGGCTCGATTCGAAAAGAGGAGTACCCGGATTTTGGTGGTTTCACAGCATTCTTGACGCCCAATTCGTGAGGCTCGATTCTAATTAAAAGGTTTCACAGCAATATATGTACCTATTATTTTTATAATAGGATTGTATTCTCGATATTTTATAATGTTTTATTACAGGTAAATAGACGCTACATCACGTTACAACGAACGATTACGTATATGTGTGTGTTTGACGTTTGTAAATATTCTTTTGGGATTATATGTTTTACTTACATGCTGTAATATAGTTTTTTACTAAGGTTTCAAATTTTTTTCTTTATATATCACCTACGACGTTTCTGAGCTAACCCGAACTCTAATTCTTTTGGAGTTCAATTCTACCATCCTGTCCCTATTTTGTTGCGGTATTCGGTGTAGGCGATTATCTATCCTTACTTTACGGCTTTCTTTTTCGTCTGAACAGAAAACCGTAACAAATTGAACTATTCTAAGTGTGTCTCTTGGTATTAACATTTGTCGAAAGTTTTTAATTTTTATAAAATAATACTTTTTGCATAAATATTTCTCGCCTTTTTAAATATCGGTTAAAGTATTCCCACCAACATGAGAACCTGTATGCGTGATTTACAGCTTGGTTTTGTACAGAGACCTACTATTTAAAAAAAAATAAACCTTCTTTTAAATCACACTTTCCGTAGTATGTCGCCTCCTTGCTTTACAAGTAATTGCACAGATATTTTTAAAAATATAATTTCAAATTTTAAGTCGTTATTTTTTAAAAACTAATTTTATAATCTACAGACCTTCCATAGACGTCTGTTAAAATATTTCTATGAAATTGTCGATCACCCTGTGTAAATAAACAAATTGAACATATCCCAAATTGTTTCGCCATAACTCCAAATTAATTGAACATGTCCAAAAATTTTTGTCATATGTCTAAACCTATTCGACATGTCCAAATTTCTTTGTGATACGTATATTTTTAATAAGTCTATACTTTTATTTATCTCTATTTTTATGCCCAATCATCGGTACCAACTACTTTCTATAAAATCTTACGCAATCTCTCCAAAATATTCAATGTGCATGTTCACACCCATACTCAGGGCCCACAGTTGTACATCTAATACGAAAGGGAATATTATTCTTTCAAAAGCTTTTTAAGCACTCCCATTGGACGAGACGAGAATAGGGTGGAAATGGTGTTGGTTGGAACTTTGAATTTAGAAGGTGAAAGTGAAATGTTGGTCATAATGACGTCACGTTGTAACAATTTTTTTACAATCATAAATGCCTATAAATTTAATAACAAAATACACTGCATTGTTTATTTAAATAAACAATTAATTCTTGCGATAGTAATAAATGTTCAGATCAGGATCGTATAGCCCAATCACAGTGCACATATTACATAGTAATACTGGTATAGTTTCTATTTATAAACGTTGTTCATTTAAATTGCATCTACAATGTCAGGCGATTTTTGTCTGTTGTGCGCATCTCGTCGACAGGACAACCAGTCTGTCTCGACCACTTGTAGAGTTACAAGCACCATGGAAGTCCATAAGGTCCATGCCAGCAATCTACGTGTGGCAATAGGCGTGGCGGCGTAGTCGAGTGCAAAATGCACTTGATTTCTACTTGTTTCTAATAATGGTAAGCAAAATTAATAATTTGTAAGGCTAACTAAATGAATTTATTGTAGCGCTCAATACTTTTACGAATTAAATTCAACACTCTTACGAATTAAAGTTCAATACTTTTACAAATTAAAGTTCAATATTTTTACGAATTAAAGTTCAATACTTTTATGAATTAAAGCTCAATACTCTTACAAATTAAAGCTCAGTACTTCCACGAATTTGAACTCAGTATGTTAACGAATTTAAATTCAATACGTTATTAATTTTTAATCTCAAGGCGTTAGTAATCTCGCTAAATTACTACGTCTTATTTGATTCAAGTTTATATAGTTAAAGAAGACTTTGAAATGAGGTACTTTGTATAACTCTTTTTATGGATTGGTATATATTTCAATTTGCTCCAATGGATCGCACACCAAATTTATGGGATGGTTCCCGATGGTGGTCCAATGTAATACACCGTTACAACATAATTCATCATTAATTCAGAGAAGAAACTCAAATTTACATCCTGAAAAATGCACGTCACTTGTTTGTCCAAAAACCGTAGGCTTGCATGTGTGGCTACGATAAGGTATTTGATACATTAAAGTCGCAAAGTTCAACTTGCTGCAAGGTAAGCGATAACATAAACAGTTGAGCTGACTTCAGCTGTCTCGTATTATTTGACAATTAAGCGGGTACTTAAAACTAAAATGGTAGCATTTTATAAGTTTTATTTTACCAAGCCGTGAGATCCCCCATTGTTTGGATTTCGTTATGATACAAATTATTGCTCATTTTAGATGTAAATGCAAATACTTCAAATCATGAAGCTTTTTATTTATCACAGTAAAGTATTAAATTCAAGTTCAGTAACGCATGAAATAACTACGAATACTAATTCTGTTTAACCTCAAATATAGTATTCATATTTGTATACCAAGATAACATCTGTATATTTTGGGTAATCAATTTAAATACTTCACGGTCATGTTTATGACATTATTAACATTCAGATTTATAGTAGAAATTTTTTAATATTTGTGTCTAAAAGATTAGACCACATTTTTGATATATATTTTGTATATAAAATTTTAACTGAAAGAAAGATAAATTTAATTAAAGAACAATCATTAAATTTCATTGAGTAAGTAACTGTTTTATTTTGGACAAGTGAGTCCAAAGTTAGGGTCAATTGAGTTAAAAGACATATATATATATATATATATATATATATATATATATATATATATATATATATATAATTGATATTGAATAATATCATGTCCTGCATATTTATTTTTATAAAAACTGATTACGGTTACTGAGGACTGAAGTATAAAAATTAAAAATTAAAAACTTGGATTGTATTCTAACGTTTCGTGAAATTTATTCACATTATCACAGCTTAATACTTAAATAATTAAAAATAAAAATTATTTAAGTATTAAAAACTGATTACGGTTACTGAGGACTGAAGTATAAAAATTAAAAATTAAAAACTAAATTGCTGTGTTAAACTCGCTCCACGGCTTAGGCAGACCATAAAATGCTGTGTTAACTCGCCCCACGGCTTGGGCATACCATAAAATGCTGCGTTAAACTCGCCCCACAGATTGGGCGTACATAAAATGCTGTGATATTACCCTTATACCACTCAAGCACTTGTGAAAATGTTAATTTTTAATTTTCTTTGCCTCGACTAACTGATTCAATTAAATAAAGCACTTCTACAATACACAGTATAATGATTGAATATTTACAACTTTTTCCATTTTTAAATATCTTGTCCCTTTTTGAATTATTTACATATATTAGGTTTTTAGAAAATGAAGCCAGCAAAACGAGCTTTTATATTACCTTTAAAGACCTATTGAAACGTTTCAAGATGTCTATACTTTTCATAAATTTACACAAGAAACCCCAATTTGTCGGCTCTTACACTTTAAATTATTATTGAGATAAAACAGTTTAAAAATAAATCATAGCCAAAATATTTGAGATAAAACAGTTTTAAAAATAAGTTATATCAAAAATCTCTAACCTGAAGTAGTTTTGCAGGTGCTCCTAAGAATTGAAGTCAATATCCAAATCGTTATTGGCGCGTTTATTCCAATGAAAGGTTTTTCATTTCCGCAATAGAATATTTACCATCAATTTGCTTGAACAGGCAGCATTCTCCAAAATTGTATTTCTGGTCGTAATGGCTCGTTATTTAAAGTTCTAACAGGAATCGTAACGTTATTTTAATTGTAATTTAAGATTGTAGTGGCAGTTAAGACGACAATTAAGATGATAATCAAGATGGTAATTCGGATGTTAATCACGATGTTATTAGGATGTCATTTGGATGTTGTTCGAAGCCCTGATTTATTTATTATTAGAAATGGTATAATTTCACTAAATCTTATCTACTTACGTCTCCAGAAGTACGGCTCGTTTGTATAATTACACACTCTAGAATTTCACTTTTAATTTAATTTATGATTCACGTAAATATTTAGCACTTTCAAGTATAGTAACTGCCCAATTTCAAAGTATACTAACTCGATATTCAATTGTCAAGATATTTATAGAATCGGCCCCCTTTTGTTTGTGATTCGTTGACTTCACGTGCTAGGCGAAACCAAGCGTATTATCACTTGTTATTTTGGAAAGTTTACCAATTGTATGTATTTTAATTGCATGAAGCGATGCTCTTGGTCACGTAATTTAAATGTTATACCTCACATCTAATTTAGAAATCCCAGGAATTTTGTTTATAAAAGCACGTACTAATGTTGTTGGCCTTATTCTAATCTAAATCGAATAAATTTGGTGTTTGTTTATTTCCTAATAAATTGGATTTTCGAACAACTGTGATTCTTTTAGATCACGTACGCTTTTAAATAATGCATAATTTCTGCGTGCGTTTACGATAATATCTTAACACACTTTTAAATGTTTATCTTGGCAATTCATGCAGGTTTTTCACTGATTTATTTTCATTGCGTTTCGTTACATTTTTAAATTCTAATCTTTGCTAGTAGCTACTCTTGGATATGTATTTTAATCGTTTGTACTGCTATATATAGTGTGCTCTCAACTAATAATATTTTTAATAACCCATTTACTCTTCTAATATCTATAATTATGTTTTTGTTACTTGGGAGTTTCTTTTGTTTATTCTACGACCCCTATGACTTAATCTACCCCTAAATTAACTCTATAATTACAGCAATATATATATATATATATATACATCCTTTTGTTAAAGTAAAGTTTTTAGCTGTGCACTGATAAAGAAGTACTAAAAACGCTTTTAAGAAATTAAATATTTAACTTTCCTCTTGTAATTATATTTAAATGATTAATATTAATAGCTACTCTTTTTCTTTATGTATAAGGTTGTAGCAATTTTATTTTCTACCTAAATATGTCCGTATAACTAATCCCTTTATTTAATAATAAATAATATAATGCATTATAATGCTATCCAATCCATTTAATTAAATATTACCTATTGCCCAATAAAGTACTAGCATTCAGTTCAAATTAAAATTAATTTCCACGGTGACAAGATAAAAGCTTCTATTTAGTATCATTCCTAGTGTTCCATCTATTCGGAAATTACGAAGTAACGTTGTTACCGGGCAGCAACTCGCTTGACGACACTTCTAACACAGCTGTGGTGAAAGCAGGTCGAATTGTTCTTAGAAACAATGTTTCTTTGCTGTTTTCGTGTTGGAAGCACGTGCGAATCAGGTTTAATAAGAGAATGTCATCTCCGAGAGGCATTTTGATATTCCATTTTGTTGGAACAGCTCGTAGATGACGTGAAATTTTGTTGGTCAAAGGGCCGTTGGGAACAGTAAGTAAATTTGTTTCTGTAACGATATTAATTAAAATTTTCAGTGCAACTTAAATTATAATGTAACTTATATTATAATGCAACTTAAAGTATAATGAAATTTTTATATATGGTATTCAATTTAAATTACAAGCAACTTTAGTTCTATATAATATGAATTTTTATGAATGGTATTCAATCTAAATTACATAAAGCAATTTTATTTATATATAACATGGAATTTTATATATAAAGTATTCAGTTTAATTACAAACAACATTTGATAATTCTCGTTGTTTGAATTACACCTGAGCATCTTTAAATTAACACGCAGATTGGTTTCTACGCTTGGTTCATGGTGTGGTCCAGGCGGAATGTAATTACTCAAAATGAAGGCCGAGTAATGTGATTTTCAGTATGCAGTACAATTATTCGTTTAAATTGGAGGATTCCGTATTTCAATGCTGACGTAAGCTCCCAAGCAGGTATTTTTGAGACAAATCGAGTTCTGGTATGTAAAACAAAACTGTTTTTGTATGTTATTTGAACTATGGACGTAGTAACGAGATAATTTTGTTTAATCAAGTTGTGTAAACTTCTAAATAAGTCAAGGACAGACCACAATTATATTTTTCAATGTTAAGCAATAGGAACCTGTAACTTTACTTACCTCATTCTTTTATTAATTCAATGAAACATCAGAAGATGTCATTACGTGTTATAGAAAGTGAATTCTTATAATTATGAGCACTTAAAATTAAATTTCTATATTTGATATTTCATGAATACTTATTTGAAATTATCCATTGTGAAATTAAGGTAGATCTACCCTAATTTGTTAAATAAAACCACATTTAATGGTATTGGTACTGATTTTATCCAGTGCCTTCTGTAAATAATTTTTCACAATTTAAATTAATCAAGATATAAAGAAAGAAAGATATTTTGTATAAAAGCACATTATTGAATACTAGAGGAATAGATTTTATTTTCGAACAAAAACTATTCTTTTATTTAGGATGGATGAAAGGTGATTCCAATTGAATTTAAATATTTTTGAGTATGAATGCACAAACAGTGCTATTCTTTGTTTAATCTGTTCACAGGTGCTGCAGAGGATTACTAAGGTCAAGGTCGAGCCATAAGGTAAGAAACTTCAGAGATTATGTGGTCTTTAAAAAATTGTATAGCGGCTATAGGAGAAAGGTTTCCGCATTAGCCTTGTACAAGGGACTTGAGTCAGGTCTTCCTGTATAGAAAAATACGGTGGCGCCTTATTCTTTATATTAGTGGTCGCAATTCCACCCCGACCCACAGCTCATGTTCCACCCAGAGCATATAGTTCGACTAGCCGCTTTGCCTTTGAGATTTCCTCAACTTTGAGCCATCTTCCATCCGAACTTGCCGTGGGCTCTTTTCAATTATTGGAAATTCTCGTTAAACAAAATCAAAAATAACGAAAGGCTATAAATAGCGCCCAGCGTGTAGGCCTCGATTGCTGTGCCAATTGTATAAGCACATAACGTATAGGTTTCGATTGACTTTGGTTGTTTACACTTGTGATTCGTAAATCATTTACCCTCAGATTAATTTAGTCTATTGATGTTGTTGTTTAATTGAGTTTAATTTGTAATTAGTTAGTTAATCTATTCCATGATGGCTGAGACGTATCAAGTAGTTTATTTGCATAAAGATGAATTGGATTATGAATTGAGAATTCGTGGAGTTGTTAGCAGCAGACCGATGCAGGATAAAAGGAAAATGTTAGGTCGATTATTAGCCAAAGAAATAACAGTACCTGGTCGTTTAATTGATCCTTCCACATATGTCGTAGAATATTCAGATGAACGAGATGAGATTGAGGCTTCGATAGAATCAGTAAGAAATGTTTTATTAGAATTTGAAGGTGAATTAGCAGACCCTACATTTAAGAGGATACAGTCGAGATTAATACATCTTGATGGTCGAGTTAGGAGAATGAAAATCCCTTTAGATAATTCAGACGAAGTTACTTTATTTAAGAATGAATCGTTAGCAACTATTCTTACCATGGAGGCAGAGCTACATGAAAAGCTTAAGAAGAATGAAGATGTAAGCGCATATGGTGAATTTTCTATGAGAGAAACCATTCCAGCTGTTGTCAGTGCTCCTATTCATACTGTTTCATATTTAGTACCCCCTATTCCAATTGGTTCGTGGCCAGTAAAATTTTCTGGAGATCCAAAACAGGTTCATCAATTTTTAGACAGAGTAGCTGAGTTAGCACACTCGCGTAAAGTATCTGAAGAAGATTTATTTAATGCTTCTGTAGAATTGTTCACAGGGAACGGTTTAGAATGGTATCGTTGTGTTAGAAGTTCTTTAACCAACTGGAGTTCTTTGGTTATTCGATTAAAGGAAGATTTCTTACCATCACACTCAGAGGACGAGATTTGGGAAAAAATTAGGTCGCGTCATCAACATAAAGGAGAATCTGTAGTCATATATATAGCTCATATGGAGAATCTGTTTAGTAGGTTACCACAATCACCTGCGGAATGTACAAAAGTTAGAATGGTAAAAAAGAATCTATTACCTGATTTTATTTGTCAATTAGCTCTAACAGAAATTGATAGTATGTCAACATTAATAAAGTTGTGTAAGAAATTGGAAGAAGCTTATGCATCCAAGCATAAATTGGTACAAAGTCCAGTGAAATATGTTCCGAAAGCGTTAGGAAATTCAAAATTTCAAGTTGAAAATAAGTGGTCCGCTCCTGTTAAAAACTTTTCAGCGCGAACTGGTCGTAGTTTTTATAATCAATCATTTCCCCCTCAAATACAATCTTTTGGTAACAATAATAGTAATAATAATAATCTTTCTAGTAGAGTCCCCGTAAATAAATATAAATTAAATAAACTTACATGTTGGAATTGTTTGGAAGAAGGACATACATTTTGGAGGTGTAAGATTCCTCGTAAAATATTTTGTTATAGCTGCGGATATAGCGGAGTTAAGTCGATAACTTGTCCGTCGTGTTCAAAAAACGAGTAGGTAGGCAGATGCAGAGTGGCCGGCATCATGCTTTTATGCAAAAGGCTACAGTTATGTTGTGTGAACAGGAAAATTTTTTTAATAAAGATTATTGGTCAAGATGGCTAGGCATCGTTAAAGATTTTTGTCAAGGGAACGTCAAGCCAAAAGCTGACGCGTTATTTTTAAGGAAACCTCAGGACAATCGTCCGTACATTATGGTAAAATTGTTAGATAGAGACGTCACAGGTTTGTTTGACTCTGGTTGTACTACTACCGTGGTTGGTTCATTAGCGTTTTCTGTTCTTGAAGAATTAAATTTAAAAGTTTTAAAACTGAAAAGAAAAGTTTCCATTGCTGATGGTGCTCTTCAAGAAGTTATTGGTTCAGTTGATTTACCTATTAGAATTGGAAGACAATACCGTATTGTTAACGCTTTGGTTGTACCATCTCTTCCTCACACATTTATTTTTGGTAGCGATTTCGCAAAATCCTTTGGTTTATTAGCAGATTTCAAAAACAATACATGGCATATTCAAGATTATGATAACAATAGTATTTCGTATATAGGTCATTCGTCAGTACCCTTAAGTTGTAGTAATCAATTACTTAGTTTAGATGATTTGTTAGAAACACAGCAAGTACAAGCACGAATAGCAATAGAATCTTTCAATGAAATTAGTAGTGAAGAGAGACTAGGGCGTACCGATAAAATTGTTTTAGATATTGATACTGGTGATGCAAAACCATTTCGTAAAAACCATACGTCATGTCCCCCTTTATGAGTAGGATGTTAGATAAAGAGTTAGATGAGATGTTGAGATTAGGAGTAGTGGAAGAATGTCAGAGTCCATGGTCATCCCCTGTACTGTTAGTTAAAAAACAAGACAGTGAGTACAGATTTTGTTTTGACGGAAGGGCGCTCAATGATATTACTAAACATGATAGCTACCCATTGCCAAATATCGATAGGATTATAAATTTACTTAGAGGTGCAAATTATATTTCTAGTCTAGACCTTAGTAAGAGTTTTTGGCAAATCCCACTTTCCGAAACATCTAAGGATAAAACAGCGTTTAGTGTTATTTCAAGAGGACAATATAGGTTTGTCACCATGCCATTCGGATTAAAGAATGCTGCTCAGACGCAACACCGTTTGGTTGATTCAATTTTCGGACCCAAGTTTGAGCCACATGTTTTTTGTTATTTAGATGACATTATTTTGTGTTCATCATCTTTTGAGGAACATTTGAAGTTATTAGAAACGGTGAAGGAACGTCTTAAGGAAGCAAACCTTACGATTAATTTGAAAAAGTATGAATTCTTTAAGAAATCGTTAAAATTTCTTGGATATATTGTTGGATCGAATTCTCTTCGTACAGATCCCGCAAAGGTTTCTGCTATGGTAAATTTCCCCAGACCTAAGACCACTACTGAGGTCAAACGTTTTTTAGGAATGTGTAGTTGGTATCGTCGTTTTATAAAAAACTTTTCATCTTTAGTGTCACCGATTAGTGATTTGGTAAAAGGAAGAAAAAAGGGTCAATCTATTGTTTGGACATCCAAGGCTGAGGACTCATTTGTACAGATCAAACAGGCTTTAGTTTCCGCTCCATTGTTATCACAACCGGACTATTCAGTTCCATTCATTGTCGAATGCGACGCTAGTGATACAGGACTCGGAGCAGTTGTAGTACAAAAAATCGATGATGTAGAGCACGTTATTTCTTATGCCAGTAAATCACTTACCCGAACTGAGCGAAATTATTCAGTCACGGAGAAAGAATGTCTCGCTGTAATTTTCGCTATAGAAAAATTTCGACCTTGGGTAGAAAGTACCCGTTTTACTGTTATCACAGATCACTTTTCATTGTTATGGCTTAATAATATACAAAACCCAACCGGTAAATTAGCTAGATGGGCTGTCCGTTTACGACAGCATACTTTTGAGTTGGTTCATCGAAAAGGAAAGTTTAATGTAGTTCCAGATTGTCTTAGTCGTGCAGTTCCAGTCGTAAATCATGTTGATAATTTAGTTGAGATCAAGTTAGATGATGTGGATCCCTGGTATGTGTCTCTTCGAGAAAAGATTTTAGCTTCACCTGATGATTACCCCCAATGGAAGGTAGAAGATAATTATGTATTTAAATTTCTTTCATCAAATTTACCACTCTCATCGAATGTAAGGGAATGGAAATATTTAGTTCCTAAATCACAAAAGGAAGAGGTTATTCGGATAAATCATGACCCTTCAGTGGCCGGACATTTTGGTTTTTTTAAAACATTGGCACGCATACAAGAGAATTTTTATTGGCCAAAATGCGTATTGATGTGTTGAAATTTTGTAAAAATTGTTTAACGTGTGGTGCACAGAAGGCATCGAATAGAGGACCCCTTGGTTTAATGGGAAAGGAAAAAGAAGTGAAGTTCCCCTTTCAGATTATTGCTATAGATCTCATGGGCCCATTTCCACGGTCCAAGGTTGGACACAAATGGTTATTAGTTATTGGTGATTGGTTCTCGAAATTTACGTTAATGTTTCCGTTACGTAGTGCAAAAGCGCATTTAATAGAACGTGTATTAGAGGAAAAAGTTTTTTTAGTTTATGGTGTTCCCAAATTTATTATTTGTGATAATGGCTCACAATTTAGTGGTAGAAATTTCAAGAGTAGAGTATAATTGGGAATCCTGGAACCTCATTTGCACCAGCATCCTCATTTGCACCCACATCTGGACCAAAAAGTTTTCTTCGACTAACCATTTTTCATCTTTCGAGATAAATGAGCATCCACATTTCCACACACGAGATAAACCTATTTTTAAGATTTTTTTTTTTTTTAGCGCTAACATTCTGGACCAAATACTTTTTCGTCTAACCAATGCATCTTTCGAGATAAACCTACCTTGTTTGGTATCAATGAATATTAGATTTTTCTCAGCTACCCGAATCTTTAAGAATTTTTAAGATATCATCACCCCCAAGGCAGCTACCCCATTTTTAAGATTTCTTACTTGTAGTGACTTTTGAGCGTTCTTATAAATTTTTCTCAGCTACCCGAATCTTTAAGATATCATCACCCCCAAGGCAGCTACCCCATTTTTAAGATTTCTTACCTGTAGTGACTTTTGAGCGTTCTTATAAATTTTTCTCAGCAACCCCAATCTTTAAGAATTTTTAAGGTATCATCACCCCCAAGGCAGCTACCCCATTTTAAGAGTTTTGATTTTTGATTTTTGATTTTTGATTTTTGATTTTTGATTTTGATTTTTGATTTTGATTTTGATTTTGATTTTTGATTTTTGATTTTGATTTTTGATTTTTGATTTTTGATTTTGATTTTTGATTTTTGATTTTTGATTTTGATTTTTGATTTTTGATTTTTGATTTTGATTTTTGATTTTTGATTTTGATTTTGATTTTGATTTTTGATTTTGATTTTGATTTTGATTTTTGATTTTTGATTTCTGACCGTCCTTATAAATTTTTTTATACATGTAGCACATCTTGTTAGTCTAGAATTTTATGTAGAATCCGAATCTGTAAACAGATTTAAAACAGGATCACCCCTTACCATTTTACACACACTCTCCAAATTATAACTTTCCTGCGGCTCATATCTAAAAGAAAATCTAAAACCATTCTTAAAACTTTTATTACAGACAATTTTACTAATACAGTTTAAATTTTGTAAACCACATTTCTAAATACATATTCACAATTTTTTATTTTGAACCTAGAACTTCTCATATCGGCTCATACTTATTAATATTTATTTCTAAATAGAGCACTTTTTCCAAAGACCAACCGGACCCACATGTTTCAAATTCCTCTGATTTTGTTCTTATGGTCTCGCTTAAGACCTTATACATATTCTCCAGATTACTAGAAGACGTTATAACCACATTTTTTGTGTTAAAGGATTTCACATCGGTGGTCTCTTCCCCCATTTTGGTGTAAACGCCGTAGAGTTCGCAGTAGACTTTTATTGCTGTATGTTGTATTCTTTTTTCATTTATTAATCGAATAAATCGCTCTTTCTGCTTCCAAAGAAACTCGGACACTCCATCGTCGACACTGGCGTTCTTTATGCGATAGCTAGCCATACGGTTGTTAAACGCTGTGCTAACCATTTCTACATCATCGTCGTTAGTAGCGGTAACTGATGCATTTTATGTTTGTTGCTCCGTAGATGACTAGGGTATGCAGACTTTAACACCTCCATGAATCGCATACTTTACACATAATTCGTGGTTGTTTCGTACAAGACCCTGTAACAGCTGGCGGAGCTGAACGTTTACGGCTTAATGACATACCGTGCTGTTTTTCCTTGTGTCGCTGTAAGTTGTCCATTCTCGTAAAAGCGATACCGCAAGTCCCACAGTTTAAGTACTTTGCTGCGGATGGATGTATAAGCTTAACCTTGGACGATGTTACACCACAACATTTGTTCTGGTGCCGTTTGAGAGCATCCCTCCTGGTAAAGTAGACGTGACACAGCTCGCATTTAAAAACGTTTGCAGATACCATTTTAGTACAATACAAAATCCGCACTATAGCACTTGACTTGTAAGCGAACTAACTTATAACTAAAGAGTTTACTCTTGCGCACCTGCTTTAATGTACCCTATAGAATGCAAACCGAAGGTTTCCGAAGATACCCGAACGAAGTTGAGGATTCAGCGGGGAACTAAATGACGTCATAATCCTTGCTGCTCGTCCAATACATTTAGCGTCAATGCATGCACCCGGTTCGCATCGTCGATGGTGCGAATGCCGTTAGTAGAAACATCGGAAACGTCTTCCATGTTATACGGATCGCGTGCATATTAAAAATCCAAAAGGGTGATAGCACACGCACACAAATTGTGTGCAAGTCGTGCTGTAGAAGATGCAGTGCTACTATAACCAAAAACACTTTAAACCATTACTAAGAAAATACCAACTTGTGTCTACAGGATACTTACTAATAAAGTAATTTAATTTTAAATAACTTCTACGTCATATTTTAGGTAGGCTTGAATATTTTCCAAATGAATCACCGAGCGAAAGTATATGCTTAGCAGTATTAAAATTAACCATTAATTTCCATTTTACGACCATAGTTAATTATAGATTAAAATTTAATTTGTGCACGTACGAGCTTCTCGTAAACTAACATATTTTAGAGCAACAATGCGTTGTATAATACATGCATACCCTTCTCTGCGCTACTGCTATTCTTGTAATTGCTAGAAAAGTCACTCTCCTTTTATTGTTAGGACCGATGCAAAGCACCATTTTTTTATACTTTCTATAGCACATCGCGCACTTTTTCGTCTGATAATTAAATTTTGCTTCTGTAGGCTTTTACACTTTCGCATAGCGGTCGGCCGCACGTAATGATTTCTAGAACCGGTAAGTACTTGATATCGTCCAAATAGAGAATTAATGCTCGATGTCTGTCAACTTCCAATTCCCTCGTAAAAGGTAGAAAAACTCGGTCAATCATCCATCTAACTTAAACTTCGACTCGCTCCCGTTCTGATAAATTTCCAAACATTTTTCAAACGACAATAGGCTGAGAATTTTAAACCTCCGAGGATCTTTAAGTCGTGATCAATTACACATCCGAGCTACGCGTAAACTAACATATTTTGCAGCAACTGTATAATACATGCATATCCCTTCTCTGCGCTACTGCTATTCTTGTAGTTGCTTTGGAAAAGTCAGTCGCCCTTTTTACTGCTAGGGCCGCCAAAAGCACCATTCCATACTTTCTCTATAAGTGTAGCACATCGCGCACTTTTTGTCGGTTAATTAATTTTTGTTTATGTAGGCCTTTACACTTTCGCTTATTTAAACATCTAATACGAGCGATTAACCACTTTCGATTATTCTAACGGGAGCCACCATACATCCCACCGCACCGTTCTTTTGAATCCAACGATCCTATGGGCTTCCACGCACTAACACCTGACGTATCTTTCCTACTATTTGTTAAACAAAACCACCGGTATCACCATTGTGGACGTAAACAGATGTTTGTGGATGTGTACGAGAGTATGTAACCATATACATTAACCAGTCTAAGCTATTTTATTTAGTCCACGAAAACTACTATTTTCTAAACCACAATTAATAATCGCCTTTATAGGTCCACATTTCGACCATTACCCAATGACTGGTGCTACGTACATGGAAACTTTAATTTCTTATTGGAGAGAATTCTTATTCTCCCGCGCACTGCCGCGTAGTTGCATGCCTACCCCTTTTGGAGGTATATGCTCGTTATAGGTTGTAAGACCCTCGGTTTTACTTAACTACAATTCGTGAAACCCTTTAATCTTTTTAATCGTATCTTTCTCGCCTACATTACAGTAGGAATTAGCCCTATTACCAACAAATTCTAATACTAGACACCCATTAAATACGTCTTTAATTTTCCCTACAACTTTTTTTTTTGACAAGTGTTATATTGTATTTATTATACGCAGGGTAGTCACTCTTTTAAGATAAATATATTTTGCTAGGAATCAACTAATATTAAATTTTTCTAGGGACCCCAAATCTGTAAACAGATTTTAAATAGGACCACCCCATACAAAGTTATGCGTTTTAAAGACCCAAATCATTAATTTTTGCTCATCTTTATTTAACACCATCTTTAGAACCCTTTTTTGCTATGCAAGACATATGCCTTAGCTAACCATCTCCCGAGAAATCTAAAACCGCCGTGTCTCGCGAATACCACGTGGAGATAACACGTATACTCTGTCAACCAGGATAGAAGCCGGAAGGATTTGGAAGGTGGGAGAAGAACTTAAAATTATGGAATCTTAAAACTAATATATACAAATATAAACAACTATCTTATATCTTTACGCCCCATGCGTAGATTGTTGTACTATTAGGAATGATGTACCTTTTGTCATCTTCCTCGATAAACTAATTTTATTAATAAGCTGCGTATGCAAATCGTATTCTTTACTCCGGATACATACGCAGACAAGTACTCGATACCATCCAAATAAAGGTTTGGATGCTTGGTGACTGTTAACATCCGCTTCCCTCGTGTACGCCCAGACACATCCCAGCCCATGAGCACCCCTGCGCATGCACACCCTGCCCATGCGCACCCCTGCGCGTGCACACCTGCCCATGCGCGCTGCCCATGCGCATCCCTCTCTGTGCGAGTGCTATTTCGGGGTAACGTCACAGCCTTTTATAAATAAAGAACAATGTTATATACTATTATAAAATGTTTATTCTGACATTATACATAACAAATTTAAAAATATTTAATGCCAAGCATGGGGTCATTTAAACTTAATTTTAATACAAAGTTATACACAGAAGACAGTCCTTTCTTTATGTTTGTTTGGAGTGGCTTTAATTTTATCTAATTTTATTCGCAGCTTAAAATTTAAATCGATACCCAAGTCCTATATCTCCTTTTCTAACCAATAGTTTGATACATAGAGACCGTCTAGGTTTTCGAATTGTAAAATGTACCGAAGTTTGCCTCTATATTTAAAGTCTTTGATTCCGCCGACAACCAGATCCATTTCTTCGTGTAATTCTTGCAGCTTGTGACAATCTTTTAATCGCAGCTTTCCCACTATATCCTGCATACGTATCTTGTTAGCTTGATCGACTTCTTCTTGTCGGTATTGGAGGAAATCCTTATTCTCCCACGGACTGTTGCGTAGTTGCATGTCCACCACTTTTGGGAATATATGGTTGTTATAGGTTGTAAGACCCTCGGTTTTAAATGATCCAAAAGGTTCTTTACTAGGCAAATATACAATGTTTAACGGACCCCTTTGCGTGTGGTGTACGCAAAGATTACGAAACCCGCATTCCTTAGTTCGTCTTTGTTATCTGCCATTTTGATAAATACGTTTTAGAATAACCTTTTAAAAATATACGGATTTAGTACCATCCTTTTCCGCAAGGACGCCTACATAACTAAAAGAGTCTTTTTTACTAACCACAAATGCATACAACTTGTAGAAACCAGATGTATCTAAGTCAGTCCATCGGCACATAAAATAATCTTTTAATTCTTCCTCATTTTCTCTAATAAGATGTTCTTTGTCTAACACATCTTTGTATTGATCGCGTATTGTCGCCGTGTTTTCCATGTAGTCCAATTTTCGCCTTTTGCATCCATTTCCTCTAATTCCAGCTGTCTTTTCCTTCCACTTACAGCGTATGGTATACATAATGGGGCAATTTCCTTTAGCGTAAACGGATAGAGTTTACTACCAATATTTACGCGTTGTCGTACAACCTCTGGACGAATGTTAGGCGTATCTATCAATCCCAAGTCCGAAATTACTATTTTTTTTGGAATTGTAGAATATGGTGTTGCAGATTGTGTAAAATATGTACTACCTGCTTTAATGTAGCACTTGTGTAAGATTTTTATTTTATCTTGGTTGTCTTCCTCCTCTAGTATCACCAAATAATTTACAGGTAAATAGTTAAAACTAAAAGCCGAAAGCACATACTTTATCAATTTTTCCTTTCCTCTGGTTTTTGGACAACTTAATTTGCAAGCCTGTCAATTTCTTTGTATTACCATTCCCCCAATACACGTACTGTAGCAGGTTATTATACACTAAACAGCAGCTATTTTGTAGCTTGTCCGATAGCTTACTCCACATTTTGGCAAGTGGTACCGAGTACATTGGCGCCTTTAGGAAGTATAACTTACTATCTTCCAATAAGGTTAAACAGTCTTTTAAGGGATTATACACCCGTTCCGCACTGACATTGCTTCCAATTGCACAATTGTATATTGTCGCTTCCAATCGCGTAATACCATGTTCTTTGGCTAAAGTAGACGCAAAATTTTCTTTAAACGTACATCTGGACAACGTAAAAAATCTAGTATATGATTGCCAAGTTGTTTATTAACACCAGGACTTGTTATCTGGCACACAAATTTGTTGTAAATCTTAATTCTTGCATTGGTTGTTAGCCATGTTAAACAATCAATCCCGCAGTTTTATCGTTGTCAACTATAATATTACACTTTTCTTCGTATTCTCCCTTATACCAAAAGTTATGCTTTGTAGTTAAATAATTACACATCTCCATCTTGCTAAATATGCCTGCAAAATCTTGGGTTACATCCATGTCAAAAGATAGAAATAATCTTTTCGACTTCGTCTAATATATCTGGTAGTTCCTCCAATAAAGTTTCCAACTTAACATCTGCTAGTTCCACTTTGTATGGAACACATATAGGATTTTGGAATTTTTATTAATGCATTCGAGGTCTTCTTTTCCGATAATTTCTTTTACTCTCTGGCCTATCTTGTTACTGCTTTCCAGAGAAAACGGAAGCTTAGCTTTAACACCATGCCTAGCGGAAACAAATCGGTCGAACTTTCTTCGTAGATAGCTGTTAAATGCACCACAAATTTCTTTTTAGGATAAACATTTTTTGTTTGCAGATGCTTGTTCGGTGTCAGATAGGTCGCAAATTTTAACCAACATTATATTGTCACAAAATGGTTTTGTAATTGGTGTGTAGTCCGCCAGTCAGCATCTTTTCGCCTTCGACATAACAAATATTACCAATATCTGTCACCAGATTATTGTTGCACATATTTTCTGCCAACAGCCATAATCCAAATCGCTCATTTGTCGGTTTCACTTTATTCCCAACAAGTTGAGAAACGTTAATCACCTTGGAGACGCTCATGTTTACCGTTCTAGCTACCGTCAAATACTAAATTGAATACGAAATTTGTTCCTTATGTATCCTACAGAGTGGGGCGTATATTACCGAAAAATAGTTGAATATGTTGTTACAAATGTCTTACCATAAAGCTCAACCCAAAACTACTTCCTTATATACCAAATTTAATCTCCTGCTCACATAACCACATGACCATATGACCATCATGACCCACATGACCACATGACCACATGACCAATGACCACATGACCATATGACCATATGACCACATGACCATATGACCACATGACCACATGACCAGCCATGACCATATGACCAACTTGCTTTTAATGAGTTTTCTCATTAAAAACCCAGCACCAATTGCTTTTAATGAGTTTTCCATTAAAAACCAGTGTGGACCTAGGTTAGATAAAGGAAAAATTAATAGGTTAGGTCAGCGCCGCGGCGCTGGCTAACCAAATTTTCCTATCAACCCAGGTCCACAGGGAAAAGGAAATTAATAGGTTGGGTCAGCGCCGCGGCGCTGGCTAACCTATTAATTTTCCTTTATCAGCCTAGGTCCACACTTGGTTTTTAATGGAAAAACTCATTAAAAGCAATTAGTGCTAATGGGTTTTAATGAGAAAACTCATTAAAAAGCAATTAGTCATATGGTCATGCGGTCATATGGTTATGTGGTCATATGGTCATGTGGTCATATGGTCATGGTCATGTGGTCATGTGGTCAATGGTCATGTGGTCATGTGGTCATGGTCGTGGTCATGTGGTCATATGGTCATATGGTCATGTGGTTATGTGAGCAGGAGATTAAATTTGGTATATAAGAGTTGTTGGTTTAGTTATAGTAAGACATTTTTAACAACATATTCGACCATTTTCGGTAATATACGCCCCACTCTGTAGGATACATAAGGGAACAAATTTTCGTATTCAATTTAGTATTTGACGGTAGCTAGTATATAACATTGTTCTTTATTTATAAAAGGCTGTGTCGTTACCCCGAAATAGCACTCGCACAGAGAGGGATGCGCATGGGCAGCGCGCATGGGCAGGGTGTGCACGCGCAGGGTGCGCATGGGCAGGGTGTGCATGCGCAGGGGTGCTCATGGGCTGGGATGTGTCTGGGCGTACACGAGGGAAGCGGATGTTAACAGTCACCAAGCATCCAAACCTTTATTTGGATGGTATCGAGTACTTGTCTGCGTATGTATCCGGAGTAAAAGAATACGATTTGCATACGCAGCTTATTAATAAAATTAGTTTATCGAGGGAAGATGACAAAAGGTACATCATTCCTAATAGTACAACAATCTACGCATGGGGGCGTAAAGATATAAGATAGTTGTTTATATTTGTATATATTAGTTTTAAGATTCCATAATTTTTAAGTTCTTCTCCCACCTTCCAAATCCTTCCGGCTTCTATCCTGGTTGACAGAGTATACGTGTTATCTCCACGTGGTATTCGCGAGACACGGCGGTTTTAGATTTCTCGGGAGATGGTTAGCTAAGGCATATGTCTTGCATAGCAAAAAGGGTTCTAAAGATGGTGTTAAATAAAGATGAGCAAAAATTAATGATTTGGGTCTTTAAAACGCATAACTTTGTATGGGGTGGTCCTATTTAAAATCTGTTTACAGATTTGGGGTCCCTAGAAAAATTTAATATTAGTTGATACCTAGCAAAATATATTTATCTTAAAAGAGTGACTACCCTGCGTATAATAAATACAATATAACACTTGTCAAAAAAAAGTTGTAGGGAAAATTAAAGACGTATTTAATGGGTGTCTAGTATTAGAATTTGTTGGTAATAGGGCTAATTCCTACTGTAATGTAGGCGAGAAAGATACGATTAAAAAGATTAAAGGGGTTTCACGAATTGTAGTTAAGTAAAACCGAGGGTCTTACAACCTATAACGAGCATATACCTCCAAAAGGGGTAGGCATGCAACTACGCGGCAGTGCGCGGGAGAATAAGAATTCTCTCCAATAAGAAATTAAAGTTTCCATGTACGTAGCACCAGTCATTGGGTAATGGTCGAAATGTGGGACCTATAAAGGCGATTATTAATTGTGGTTTAGAAAAATAGTAGTTTTCGTGGACTAAATAAAATAGCTTAGACTGGTTAATGTATATGGTTACATATCTCGTACACATCCACAAACATCTGTTTACGTCCACAATGGTGATACCGGTGGTTTTGTTTAACAAATAGTAGGAAAGATACGTCAGGTGTTAGTGCGTGGAAGCCCATAGGATCGTTGGATTCAAAAGAACGGTGCGGTGGGATGTATGGTGGCTCCCCGTTAGAATAATCGAAAGTGGTTAATCGCTCGTATTAGATGTTTAAATAAGCGAAAGTGTAAAGGCCTACATAAACAAAAATTAATTATCCGACAAAAAGTGCGTGATGTGCTACACTTATAAGAAAGTATGGAATGGTGCTTTTGGCGGCCCTAGCAGTAAAAGGGCGACTGACTTTTCCAAAGCAACTACAAGAATAGCAGTAGCGCAGAGAAGGGATATGCATGTATTATACAGTTGCTGCAAAATGTGTTAGTTTACGCGTAGCTCGGATGTGTAATTGATCACGACTTAAAGATCCCTCGGAGGTTTAAAAATTCTCGGCCTATTGTCGTTTGAAAAATGTTTGGAAATTTATCAGAACGGGAGCGAGTCGAAGTTTAAGTTAGATGGATGATTGACCGAGTTTTTTCTACCTTTTACGAGGGAATTGGAAGTTGACAGACATCGAGCATTTAATTCTCTATTTGGACGATATCAAGTACTTACCGGTTCTAGAAATCATTACGTGCGGCCGACCGCTATGCGAAAGTGTAAAAGCATACAGAAGCAAAATTTAATTATTAGACGAAAAAGTGCGCGATGTGCTATAGAAAGTATAAAAAAAATGGTGCTTTGCATCGGTCCTAACAATAAAAAGGAGAGTGACTTTTTCTAGCAATTACAAGAATAGCAGTAGCGCAGAGAAGGGGTATGCATGTATTATACAACGCATTGTTGCTATAAAATATGTTAGTTTACGAGAAGCTCGTACGTGCACAAATTAAATTTTAATCTATAATTAACTATGGTCGTAAAAATGGGAAATTAATGGTTAATTTTAATACTGCTAAGCATATACTTTCGCTCGGTGATTCATTTGGAAAATATTCAAGCCTACCTAAAATATGACGTAGAAGCTATTTAAAATTAAATTACTTTATTAGTAAGTATCCTGTAGACAGCAAGTTGGTATTTTCTTAGTAATGGTTTAAAGTGTTTTTGGTTATAGTAGCACTGCATCTTCTACAGCACGACTTGCACACAATTTGTGTGCGTGTGCTATCACCCTTTTGGATTTTTAATATGCACGCGATCCGTATAACATGGAAGACGTTTCCGATGTTTCTACTAACGGCATTCGCACCATCGACGATGCGAACCGGGTGCATGCATTGACGCTAAATGTATTGGACGAGCAGCAAGGATTATGACGTCATTTAGTTCCCCGCTGAATCCTCAACTTCGTTCGGGTATCTTCGGAAACCTTCGGTTTGCATTCTATAGGGTACATTAAGCAGGTGCGCAAGAGTAAACTCTTTAGTTATAAGTTAGTTCGCTTACAAGTCAAGTGCTATAGTGCGGATTTTGTATTGTACTAAAATGGTATCTGCAAACGTTTTTAAATGCGAGCTGTGTCACGTCTACTTTACCAGGAGGGATGCTCTCAAACGGCACCAGAACAAATGTTGTGGTGTAACATCGTCCAAGGTTAAGCTTATACATCCATCCGCAGCAAAGTACTTAAACTGTGGGACTTGCGGTATCGCTTTTACGAGAATGGACAACTTACAGCGACACAAGGAAAAACAGCACGGTATGTCATTAAGCCGTAAACGTTCAGCTCCGCCAGCTGTTACAGGGTCTTGTACGAAACAACCACGAATTATGTGTAAAGTGTGCGACATGGAGGTGTTAAAGTCTGCATACCCTAGTCATCTACGGAGCAACAAACATAAAAATGCATCAGTTACCGCTACTAACGACGATGATGTAGAAATGGTTAGCACAGCGTTTAACAACCGTATGGCTAGCTATCGCATAAAGAACGCCAGTGTCGACGAGTTTCTTTGGAAGCAGAAAGAACGATTTATTCGATTAATAAATGAAAAAAGAATACAACATACAGCAATAAAAGTCTACTGCGAACTCTACGGCGTTTACACCAAAATGGGGGAAGAGACCACCGATGTGAAATCCTTTAACACAAAAAATGTGGTTATAACGTCTTCTAGTAATCTGGAGAATATGTATAAGGTCTTAAGCGAGACCATAAGAACAAAATCAGAGGAATTTGAAACATGTGGGTCCGGTTGGTCTTTGGAAAAAGTGCTCTATTTAGAAATAAATATTAATAAGTATGAGCCGATATGAGAAGTTCTAGGTTCAAAATAAAAAATTGTGAATATGTATTTAGAAATGTGGTTTACAAAATTTAAACTGTATTAGTAAAAATTGTCTGTAATAAAAAGTTTTAAGAATGGTTTTTAGATTTTCTTTTAGATATGAGCCGCAGGAAAGTTATAATTTGGAGAGTGTGTGTAAAATGGTAAGGGGTGATCCTGTTTTAAATCTGTTTACAGATTCGGATTCTACATAAAATTCTAGACTAACAAGATGTGCTACATGTATAAAAAATTTATAAGGACGGTCAGAAATCAAAATCAAAAATCAAAATCAAAATCAAAATCAAAAATCAAAAATCAAAATCAAAATCAAAAATCAAAAATCAAAATCAAAAATCAAAAATCAAAAATCAAAATCAAAAATCAAAAATCAAAAATCAAAAATCAAAATCAAAATCAAAATCAAAAATCAAAATCAAAATCAAAACTCTTAAAATGGGTAGCTGCCTTGGGGGTGATGATACCTTAAAATTCTTAAAGATTGGGGTTGCTGAGAAAAATTTATAAGAATGCTCAAAAGTCACTACAGGTAAGAAATCTTAAAAATGGGGTAGCTGCCTTGGGGTGATGATATCTTAAAGATTCGGGTAGCTGAGAAAAATTTATAAGAACGCTCAAAAGTCACTACAGGTAAGAAATCTTAAAATGGGGTAGCTGCCTTGGGGGTGATGATATCTTAAAATTCTTAAAGATTCGGGTAGCTGAGAAAATCTAATATTCATTGATACCAAACAAGGTAGGTTTATCTCGAAAGATGCATTGGTTAGACATTTGGCAAATTAGGAAAAAAAAAAATTAAAATGAGTTGGCAAATGTGGATGCTCATTTAAATCTCGAAAGATGAAAATGGTTAGTCGAAGAAAACTTTTTGGTCCAGATGTGGTTGCAAATGAGGATGCTGGTGCAAATGAGGTTCCAGGATTCCCAATTATACTCTACTTTCAAGGCAGTATGTAAAAAATATGACGTTCAAAAAATTTGGTTTAATGCAGTTTACTCTCCCCAATGTAATTTTGTGGAAAGGATAAATCAAACTGTCGGAACAGCTATACGTTCGTATATTAAAGAACATGATACTTGGGACATAGAGTTACCCCAAATTCAGTATGCGATTAATTCTGCAAAACATCATGCCACTGGTTATTCGCCAAATTTCTTAGTTTTTGGTAGACATGTTCCTGTGTCTGGAAGATTTTATGGTCTTGATGTGGAACCCTCAGTTGATATAGATATTATTTCTGGTAATAGACCTTCGTATGTGTTAGATCATCAAGGAATATTTGATATTTTTATAGACGTACAGAAAAGGTTACATTTAGCTTACACGCAGTCTAGTAATTCATATAATTTAAGGAGACGTAACATTTCTTTCGAAGTAGGCGACAAAGTTTGGAGGTCAAATAAAGTTCTTTCGAAAGCAAGTGATAAGTTTACTGCTAAGCTTGCGCCAAAATATGTTTTGAGTATTGTTAGAAAGAAGGTTTCGAATTTAATTTATGAATTGAATAATATAAATGGTTCAAAAGCAGGCAGATGGCATGTTAAGGATTTAAAGCCTTATTCAGAGTTCAGTAATGATATTGAGAAAGGTGATGTTTCTGAATATTAGTTAGTAATGTTGATATGTTTAATGGTTGATAATAGGAATTATTTCTGTCTTATCTTTTTAGTAAAGAATTTAATTATTGTATTGGAATACTGTTTGGTAGTCTAAAAATTTAGATGTTGGATATGAAGTATAAAAGGAAAATTTTTTGTAGTGCAGTAAGGTTGATATTAGTCTGCGCTGATATTGTTAGTTGCAAATTATTTATTTGAGTTGAGATGAAGAGTTGCATGTTTCCATAGGTCAAAAGTTGCATGATTCCATTTGTCAAATGATTCCATTTGTCAAATGATTCCATTGGTCAAATGTTTCCATAGGTCAAATGTCTGTAAGTAATGTTTAATTACACTTTTGGTGGAGAATTTTGATAAAAGTTATATATATTTGATTATTATTTTTTTTGATTTATGATTATAGTGTTTGAAGGTAATTTTGTAGTCGAGAGGACAACCGAGATTAATGGTAGTTCTTGGAATTATATTGGGAATCAAGTAGCTTGAGTCCATATTAGATATTGGTAGGAGGCCAATATTGTTAGTAACTGTAATAGTTATGTTTAGTATGAATATTGTGTAAGGTAGCAATGTTCTATGTTGTTATGAATATTGTGTAAGCTGACAATGTTCTATGTTAGTATGAATATTGTGTGAGTTAGCAATGTTCTATTTTGTTCATTCATGCGTGAGTGAAAATTTTTGAGGAGTAAGACGTGGTGACGTTTTACTTGTCTCTTCATGGGTAGAGATATGTCTACATTTTGTTTGCATATACAAGCGGTAGATTGTTGAACGTTAGTGATTTCAAGACATGTTTGCTGTTTTGAAGATATGTTTGTCGTGGATCCCAATGGTAGTGGGAGTCCTTTTTTTTCTTCTGTAAATATGTAAATTATGGTTAGTAAAGTAAGAATATGTTGTCATGATAATTTATATCTTTATTAAGGAATCATAATACGGCAGTATTATATGTTTTGTTGCTTAAGTTTCGAGTACAAAATGAGTGATATAATAACCCCGAATATGTATTAAATGATAATGAAACCCTACCGATTAAGACTTCCCGAATTTGTCCCTTGTGGCGTATAGTACACGTAGTTACTCGTCACTCATTTTCAAGTATGCAGTATCTTAAGTGATAATTTTTGTTTTGGCTTGTAAAAATTAATAATAAGTTGTAAATATATAACAGTAAATTCAAAAAAAAATTCTTCGCATTTATTCCAGAATATTTTCTCGAATTTTTTTCTCTTAGAAAGAGGCAGTGTAGCAATTTTATTTTCTACCTAAATATGTCCGTATAACTAATCCCTTTATTTAATAATAAATAATATAATGCATTATAATGCTATCCAATCCATTTAATTAAATATTACCTATTGCCCAATAAAGTACTAGCATTCAGTTCAAATTAAAAATTAATTTCCACGGTGACAAGATAAAAGCTTCTATTTAGTATCATTCCTAGAGTTCCATCTATTCGGAAATTACGAAGTAACGTTGTTACCGGGCAGCAACTCGCTTGACGACACTTCTAACACAGCTGTGGTGAAAGCAGGTCGAATTGTTCTTAGAAACAATGTTTCTTTGCTGTTTTTCGTGTTGGAAGCACGTGCGAATCAGGTTTAATAAGAGAATGTCATCTCCGAGAGGCATTTTGATATTCCATTTTGTTGGAACAGCTCGTAGATGACGTGAAATTTTGTTGGTCAAAGGGCCGTTAGGAACAGTAAGTAAATTTGTTTCTGTAACGATATTAATTAAAAATTTTCAGTGCAACTTAAATTATAATGTAACTTATATTATAATGCAATTTAAAGTATAATGAAATTTTTATATATGGTATTCAATTTAAATTACAAGCAACTTTAGTTCTATATAATATGAATTTTTTATGAATGGTATTCAATCTAAATTACATAAAGCAATTTTATTTATATATAACATGGAATTTTATATATAAAGTATTCAGTTTAATTACAAACAACATTTGATAATTCTCGTTGTTTGAATTACACCTGGAGCATCTTTAAATTAACACGCAGATTGGTTTCTACGCTTGGTTCATGGTGTGGTCCAGGCGGAATGTAATTACTCAAAATGAAGGCCGAGTAATGTGATTTTCAGTATGCAGTACAATTATTCGTTTAAATTGGAGGATTCCGTATTTCAATGCTGACGTAAGCTCCCAAGCAGGTATTTTTGAGACAAATCGGAGTTCTGGTATGTAAAACAAAACTGTTTTGTATGTTATTTGAACTATGGACGTAGTAACGAGATAATTTTATTTAATCAAGTTGTGTAAACTTCTAAATAGGTCAAGGACAGACCACAATTATATTTTTCAATGTTAAGCAATAGGAACCTGTAACTTTTGCTTACCTCATTCTTTTATTAATTCAATGAAACATCAGAAGATGTCATTACGTGTTATAGAAAGTGAATTCTTATAATTATGAGCACTTAAAATTAAATTTCTATATTTGATATTTCATGAATACTTATTTGAAATTATCCATTGTGAAATTAAGGTAGATCTACCCTAATTAACTTTTTGTTATAAATAAGCAACTTTATGCTTTGTCAATTTGTTAAATAAAACCACATTTAATGGTATTGGTACTGATTTTATCCAGTGCCTTCTGTAAATAATTTTTCACAATTTAAATTAATCAAGATATAAAGAAAGAAAGATATTTTGTATAAAAGCACATTATTGAATACTAGAGGAATAGATTTTTATTTTCGAACAAAAGACTATTCTTTTTATTTAGGATGGATGAAAGATAATTCCAATTGAATTTAAATATTTTTGAGTATGAATGCACAAACAGTGCTATTCTTTGTTTAATCTGTTCACAGGTGCTGCAGAGGATTACTAAGGTCAAGGTCGAGCCATAAGGTAAGAAACTTCAGAGATTATGTGGTCTTTAAAAAATTGTATAGCGGCTATAGGAGAAAGGTTTCCGCATTAGCCTTGTACAAGGGACTTGAGTCAGGTCTTCCCTGTATAGAAAAATACGGTGGCGCCTTATTCTTTATATTAGTGGTCGCAATTCCACCCCGACCCACAGCTCATGTTCCACCCAGAGCATATAGTTCGACTAGCCGCTTTGCCTTTGAGATTTCCTCAACTTTGAGCCATCTTCCATCCGAACTTGCCGTGGGCTCTTTTCAATTATTGGAAATTCTCGTTAAACAAAAATCAAAAAATAACGAAAGGCTATAAGGTAGCAAGAGTGTATTTTTTGTGTCCTTCATTATTATATTAACACTACTTTTTTTACAGTTTTTGCTTTTGCGGCAAAAGCAATTTTTTTCTTCTGAGGATTTCCAAGTTCTCCTTAGGGTAAACCCGTGCTTTAAAATTCTAGGACTTTGTGGCGCCTCCTTAGCACCCTCTATTTTGTATTTAAGAGTCAGTCTAGTAGAAAATGTTTTTGTAGTAAAACCCACGACTATTCCTCATACGCTCTACCCGAGGAAAAAGACCCTAGCTTAATCGGAAGACTGTCGATTTCCCTCCTTATAAAGGGATCGAAACCAAGGGCTATTGTAAAATTAAATTGAGTTAGTTTTACAAAAACCCAAGAACATCTGACATTGTTTCAACGTGATCTTCAAACGGATGACCTTGAAGGATAGAAAAATGACCAGAATGAACCTAAGTTTTCCTATGTTAAATCCCATAAGAAAACCGTTTCTTTGTTCCCGTACTAATTTAACTTATCTACCCACATCCTGTGGCACTCGGGCTACATTTTGTTAGACTTAAAATTCTGTTGTCAGCAAATATTTTGACACACCTGGAGTTATTAAAAAGTAGTTCAATACGCTTGCTGTACTAGGTCTTATTTGATACGGCTGTACAGTGTGTACTTATATATCTAATAAATTTTCAAAGAAGGACGTCCCTAAATGTTTTTAATCTTGTCTTTTCAATAGTCTATCAATGTACACTCAAGACTATCGGACAGACTTTCATAAAACAATTCGCTATTCTCCAGAGGCCAACTTTACTCTACATAAATTTTAAGTACGATAAACGTGTGAAAGAGATTAATGAATAATTAGAGTATGTTTATTAACGAGTTTTTCACAATGAGAAGTATCAACATTATGCCACTATCAAGTCATTACAACAAATCAATGGAGTGCATTTTTTACAATCAATGAATAACATACAGCAAATTTAACCAAGGGATGAACTACCCTTAGTACAATACTCTTTTATACACGTATACATACAATTGTGACCCTAACCATTTAACACTCACCCTGTTAGTTTCTATTGAAGATATCCGAGTGGAAATGATTTAATATTCATTACAACGGACGTGAACTTGCTACTTACATCATAATCTACTGTTGACTGAATTAAAGTAAAATAGAGAACTACGTGTCATGTTCGGCGACATGTGTTATTGTAAACGATTTAATAATAGACTTTGAGCAAAGAGCAAGTACATAATAAAAGTGTATTAGTTTGGAAAATTGTCAGTGCCACTGAAGTAGAAAGGTAAATAGTAGCGAAAGGTACGTTTATCTAAAATTCTTTAAATATTGACTGAAATAACATTTAATAAGGAATAAAAATTAATGAATAAAGAAACAGAATAATGGGCAGATGTTCAATTTGTTATTTTATTTGGATTATCTTGTGCTGAAAAGTAGGTTCTTCGAGTATTTATACAGTAGATTAGCCAGGCCGAGTTGGGTAAAAACGGTGTTGTTTGATCAATGCTAGGGGCGCTAGGGACGACATTTCGTATGCAATGTGTATTTAACAAAGTGACAAGGGAAACACGTGAATTAAAGGACGTGTGTGTGTTAGTATGTGCAAGGCATTTAGCACATTTCGTTTGGTGTAATTATATAATCTATTGAAAGTTTGCTGCAATTGGAAAATTTTTCAAGCACTAATTGGCGGTAAATAGAAGAATTTAAAGCTCAGATTGGTGTTATTAATCATCGTTGTGATTGTTGCTTTTGTATTAAATGACTGGTTTAGATTTAACGTTTGATAATGCATGTTATAACTGTTGTGTAGTAAGTTGGTTGGGAGATATTGTAGTACAGGTTGGTAGCCCAAGTCAAGATGAAACTCTCTGGAACGATTGCTGCTAAGAAAGTATCTTACTTTATGTAGTTGATCACTTAAGAATATAAAAGGTAAAACTATAACTTGCCGCTGCTGACATAGGTCTTATCTAAGATGACCATTTCATACAAACTTCAAACCAGGACACTGCGTAGATACGAGCTACTCGGCAAGATATTTAAGCACATTTACCATTTTCTCAATTGTCATGTAAAATGGTGCATCGCATTAATAGTAAGTACTTTACAATGGTGTAAAGAAGTTTAGGCGGCTCCATGGATCAGAGAGGTTTGGGTATGACTGCTGATCTCAAGGCTCGGGTTCAATTCCCGATACCGACAAATATGTTAGGCGAGCATTTTCCACAAAAATACCCCCTCGTTCGGTCGAGAGGTAAAATGTAGCTCCGTGTCTGAGCGTTGTCAAGCATGTTAAAGACTTGCTTGGAATAGCAAGAGTTTGGTAAATTTCAAAATTTCCAGGTAAAAACTCGCAACCTGGCCAATGTACCTTCGGTTGGAGCATAAAAGAATCAAGTGTAGGAACGTAGAGAAGTTAATAAATAAGAAAAAGACAGTAATAAAATATTGTTTTAATAAAGAAAGTTTAATTACAAAGCGTCACCTACAGTAAATGATACGTATGTCTAATTTTGATCCTTATATTTTTGTGAAGAATGGATAGACTTTAATTAATAATAATCTGTTTTTTTGTATGTTTTGATAAAATTTCGTGTAAGAGACTTGAATTCTATTTGTTAGTTAGCATAAACTTCAAAGTTTTACTAGGTAATTGAGTTTTCACTGCTTCACATGCTGTTCATAAATGAAGAAACTCGTTCGGTAATTGCATTGATTCCGAATAAGCATTAAAGTAGTTCTTATTCAATTGAAAAGAAGCCAAGTTTGTTAAATCACTTAATGAGTGGTAAATTAGAAATTTTATAAGGCGTCTCAAACACAACCGTAAAACGAAGTAGTTGGAAATTATGTATTTATATACAGCATGCAGAAGTATGCATTTTCTGAAATTTAACGTAACAAGGCTTTTTCTATTGTCATAATTAAAGGGCGCCAAACTTTTGTTTCAGCACCTCCTCTCAATATTAACCCTGTACGGAAGACGGTTATTCTGAATGGGCATCCTTTGCTTTTGGTTTTTAAATGTATTAGGCTATACGTTGCTTTTTTTTTAAGATTTCGTAAAAAAATGTTGCTTAAATTAAATAAAATTGTAAATTAAAATGCTTTTTACAAATTCGATTCCATCACCGGGGTAATTGGATATCCTTCCACAATTTTGTCTGTTTACTTAGCTCCTAAGTAGGTACAAATAAAATTTATCTTAAATTTAATTCAAATACAATTAGACTCAAATTTACTTTCTATTAACCTATAAGTACTACGGAAGGGTCAGAATGACCTCAGTTGATATTTGTTTTTTCATTCTCATTCTATTATAATTTAATGGTGGAGGTTGACCTTCTAGATATTTCATTATTTTGTAGTGCACTTTTTAGTAATGGCAAAGCAGTGGCTGAGGGAGCTGCCTGTTCTACAGTAGTGAATATTTCGGGTCAAAGTAACCAGTCTATAGAAAAAACGTTCTTGCAATATATCTCGTAAGCTATTTTTAAATTACACACATACGCAGAGCCACATAAGTATACACACGCACACACGCACGCACACGCGCACACACGCACACACACACACACGCACACACACGCACACACACGCACACACACGCACACACACACACACACACGCACACACGCACACACGCACACACGCCACACGCACACACACGCACACACACGCACACACACGCACACACACGCACACACACGCACACCCACGCACACGCACTCAGACACACATATACACATTGATCTAATAAGAGTTATATAGAAGTCATTGAGCACAATATCCTATTCATACAACCTCCCAAAAGCCCGAGAAAAGCAAACAGATATATCTAATACTGAGTAGTTCTTTTAGGTGTAGAAACACTTCGTATATTGTACTTAAAAAAGCCTTATTCATGTTGCATAATAGTATCTTTAAATAGTATAGTACGTAAGTAAAGTGCGTGAAAATTCATCATCCCTTTATACTAAATAACATTTAAAACATTTCCTAGAGCATATTATGTAAGTTAAAAATCCTTGAAAATCCTCCACTAAAACTATAAAATACCATTTAAAAAGTGGTATTAAAGAGAATAAATTCGTACTTCTAGAAGTACTTAGAGTTTATTTCCTAAAAAGAATGAATTCGTGCTTCTAGAAGTACTTAGAGTTTATTTCCTAAAAGACTAAAAACATTTTATTGTTAAACGAGAAGGGTGTAATTTTAAATCGAAACTATTCAATTGTTCTAGATTTTTCAAACGTCCATAATTCATTTACAAGTAGAGAAGACAACCAATGAAATATTCATGAATCAAGTAAAATTAAACCGTGGCAGGCATTTAGATTAATAACGCAAATAAACTTTCCAATTGGCGAGTTAAAGCATTTTTACGACCCCTAAGTTAGATAAGATAACCCGCGATAACAAGCTCATTGATAACTATTTTACATTCATTCATTAAACTGAACTACGCCAATTAAGTAGCGATAGTGAGATTTTACGATCTAATAAATTAAAACTGACAGTCAATTTATATAAGGTGATGTAACAACTAACATTTCCAACAAAATTGCGCCAGTCTGTATGAATCAACTCAAACAGAAGCTTATAGGTTTTTCTAGATAATAATGACGTAAAAATTTATACGATATAAAAGTCAGTGAAATAATTTCAAGGGAATCAGTTACCAAATGTCTGTTTATCGGTTTTTACGAATGAGCTTTATGTCGATAAATAAAGTCAAGTTCACGTTAGTGATACTAGACGTTTAAAATACGTTTTAAAGTTATGAAGTATAAAGTTCGTCGTCTAAAGTAATTTGTATTAAAATATGAACAACTCAGACTGGAAGTAAAATAATGAAGTTAGTTTAATGGAGTCAATAAAGTACATTCCTGTATGATACATTTAAATAAAAATGAAACATGGATTTTTAAGGCATTTATTCATAAAATATTTTTAAAGATAGAGCAACGTAAATATTTTAATCCACAAATGTCGCCCAGACTGTTTTAAGTAATAAAATTAGTTTTATATAGTATTATGTTTGTTAGTGATAGGAATAAATCTGTTTTTATTAAAAAATTTATATTTTATTTAATTTAAGAAATAGTTAATAAATGGGTCACGTTGACCCATGAGTTGTACTTGCGTTTTATTTATTTGCTTATAGTAGTAGCGCGTTCAAATTACATCACTGCATTATGAATACAAGTACACTTTCCTAAAATAAACTTAGTTTCCTAACATCATACTGGCCAGGCATTACTGAAAGAAATGCCGAAGGAAAAATATTAAATCAACACTATTAAGAATGTTATCCCTCTAATTTTCCTGCTTACCGTATTAAATTGAATGACATTCTAAATCCCATTTCTGGAAATTCTCTTAGTAGCAAACAGAAAACGGTTAAATACCTACTTTTCTTTTTATCATCCTATTGTCCATTCAAAACACTAAAGTTTCATGCTTTAACTAACATTAAATCCACTAATAGAACTAACATTTAAAATCAATGCGTGCATATTTCTTGGCGTTTTAAAATATTTCAGACTTTCCTTGCACAATAACATCATGCTTAAATTTAACCTCTAGTTCCGTCGCCAACTCATTGTCCAACAAAATAATTACTTTCATGGTCGATTAATTTTCTACTACGTGAGCACAATCCCGTTTACATTTAAAATTCAAATGTACATAATTAAAAAATTTTTAAACATAAAGACTCCTATTTTACTCATTGTTTAATATATTGTTAAACTCAAGGATGTCCTAAAGCCACCAACATTTCTATTTTTGTTCTTTCCATCTAACATAGCTCCTTTAACACGACATAACCAAATCCAAATTATTTAAGGGGTAAACTCTCAAGTTCCAAACTCCTTTTTAATCAATCATCCTAACGTTAATACTACGAACACGTTAAACGAAACCTTTCCCACACTTGTAGGCGTAGTTTAAAAAAATAAGTTGCACTCCGCGTGTATTTTTCTTGCGTAGATGTTCAGACTTACATTCTGAAGCTGTTTCTTGTTCAACTTTCAACTTTCCTCCTTCTTATTGATTGCTCGTATTACTACATTTTTAAGTTTATAAATAATTTTTTAAACTTAACTTTATGAACTGTAGTACTTAGTTATATCACGTTTCTCTGTTCTACAAAATCTAATCATTTGCGGTCAGCATCAGTTAATACAATGTAACAACTTTAATCGATGTCTGCGTACAGGGCTACTGGGCGATAACTGTTTATTGTTAACTATCGCCATCGTAGTGTCATGACACATTTAAGGTTGTATACATTTCAGTTCTAAAATAATTCATGGGTTGAGCTTATTACATTTACAATGTGTTTAAAAGGAATAATGTTATTCCTAATTAGCTGAATTACCTTTATAGTAACAAAATTTTAAAATATTGTGCTTGATTAATATTAATTATTCATGAAATCTATTACACAGGGTGCGTCCATATTTAATCTATATATTCAAATTGATTAAAGTTTCTTTTCCCGTATAATTTATTTCTAGCGTATCGTAAACGCGTTACAAATTCCAAAAGATGGAATATATCACACACCTAGGCCACATTTAAAAAATAGTTAATAAATGGGTCACGTTGCCCCATGTGTTGTACTTGCGTTTTATTTATTTCTTCATAGTAGTAGCGCGTTGAAATTACATCATTGCATTATGAATACAAGCATACTTTTCTAAAAGAAACTTAGTTTTCTAACGTCATACTGGCCAGGTATTACTGAAAGAAATGCCGAAGAAAAATATTAAAGCAACACTATCAACAATCTTATCACTCCAATTTTCCTGCTTCCCGTATTAAATTGAATGACATAAATCCTATTTCTGAAAATTCCTTTAGTAGCAAACATAGAAAACAGTTAAATACCTAATTTTCTTTTTATCATCCTATTGTCCATTCAAAACACTAAAGTTTCATACTTTAACTAACAACTAAATTCTACTAATAGAACTAACATTTAAAATTAATGCGTACATATTTTTTGGCGTTTTAAAATGTTTCAGATGTCCTTGCACAATAACATTATGCTTAAATTTAACCACTAGTTCCGTCGCTAACTTGTCCAACAATGTAATTACCTTCATGGTCGATTAATTTTCTACTACGTGAGTACAATCCCGTATACATTTAAAATTCACGTCATAATTAAAAAATTATAAACATAAAAACTCCTATTTTACTTACTGTTTATTATATCGTTAAACTCAAGGATGTCCTGAAACCACCAACATTTGTATTTTTGTTCTTTCCATCTAACACAGCTCTCTTAACAAAACACAACCAATTCCAAATTATTTAAGGTGTAAACTTTCCAGTTTCAAACTCCCAAATTCCTAACGTTAATACCACAAACACGTGAAACGAAACCTACTCCACCCTTGTAAGCGTAGTTTAAAAAATAAGTTTCACTCTGCGTATATTTCCCTTGCAGAGATGTTTGCACTTACATTTTGAGGTTGTACTTGTGCAACTTTGAACTTTCCTTCTTCTTATTGATTGCTCGTATTAGTACATTTATACGTTTATAAATAACTTTGTGAACTTAACTTTATGAACTTTAGTGCTTAGTTATATCGCGTTTCTCTTTTCTACAAAATCTTATTATTTGCGGTCAGCATCCGTTAATACAATGTAACAACTTTAATCAATGCTTACGTACAGGGCTATTGGGCGATAACTGTTTATTGTTAACTATTGCCATCGTAGTGTCATGACACATTTAAGGTTGTATACATTTACAATGTGTTTAAAAGAAATAATGATATTCCTAATTACCTGAATTACCTTTATAGTAACAAAATTTTGAAATATCGTGCTTGATTAATATTAATTATTCATGAAATCTATTACACATGGTGCGCCTATATTTAATCAATATATTCAAATTGATTAAATTTTCCTTTCCCATATAATTTATTTCTAACGTATCGTAAACGCGTTACAAATACCAGAAGATGGAATATACCACATACCTAGGCCACATTTAGAATATGCAGCGTGTGTTTGATCAAATATATGCGTTGTCGCATATTCTTGAAATATCCTGTTTATTGTAACAACATTAGTTACATTTGTAGCATCCCACGAATAATTCACAATTTATTTTTGTGAAATCTGTACAAGTGTGAAAGTTAGATCCAAACCATACATGAACATGTGTGATATCGTAAAATTTATACTCCATACAGTGATTGTTTATTTACAGATTTTTATATTTAGACCTCGATTTATTTATAAGTTCAATGCGATATCTACGAAGGCCTTTTTCGCACATAAATTCAAGTACACCGAAATTTCTGCTATTATCTGACGTTTTATACCAACTTTCCTCTAAGATAGAATTATAGAAATTACTTTAGAGTACTTTGTTTTATAAAACATTTCTTTTTAACTGGCATTGGTTCAGATATGCAGCGATCTAAAACAGGACATGAATATTATATTATAAAGTAACGCAATTTTTTTTAAAAGAAGCCTCAAGAAGATATCCATTTATACATTGCAAAGTTTCAGAGCATTTCTTTCTAATCTAAACATAATTGTCAGTCGAAATTCAGACCTGATTAAACGTTACGAAATGAATTATATATAAACCTCGTGCCCTCAGGAACTTCTAAATATGACATGACAAGAAGGCTTTGGGTTAGCAACCGTCACACTAAAACAAAATTGGATAGCTTTACTTTTTCTGTTTATGACCTGTCATAGAATTGGGTCTCTTTGGCTGTATATCAATTACATACTGAATCTGTTTAAACAGAATTATCGCTTTTCTAAATTCGCTTATATATGCGTTGCATAAAAATTTAGTAGCTGGAAGCTGACAATCTTTAACACATGTGGTGTTTACTGCCTTAATATTTGTCCAAAGGCTCAAGTCGCCGAGTAAATAAACGACAATCATCCCTGTTTATCCCCTATGTTGATAAACCTTGCACCGCCCTATATTAACTGTATTGTTGTAAACATCACGCTCGCTTTATATACGGTTTATTATAAAGTGGTAGGTGGACACCTGCTATGTTCGATATAAAGGTTTTAAACTGTAACTTATGGGAGAACGGTATTTATTATGTGATTATATGTAACACATACAAACAACTCGATGTTTATTGTATAATTTAAAAAAAATTATACCTGCTTGTTGCAAGAAATGTATAATTAATGCTTTATCTGAATCGGTGTAAACCGTTAATCAACAGCGTTAAATATTTACAGTAGGCTGACAGCATTACCTGTCATTCCCATGTTCCGGTAGCCCTGCCAAATTATTACTCACCATGACAATTTTGATTAAACGTTCCTTTAATTTATCAAGTTTTCAATGTAAGTGCACCTGTGTAAACTGAACATAAACGAGAATGAGATATTTCATAATATTCCGAGTTTACTCAAACACACACTTTTCCTCAATACAATTTAAAGTTAAATATCTCACGGAATTGGAAAGTTCTTTAGATTCAATTTATAGAACTTTTAAACGTTTAGCCTATTTTTGCCCAAAAAATTATCTTATTGTCAATAATAGGGGAGGGTGTCGTATCTAGGGACAAAGTTTAGTTATAATTTTTTAAATTATGTTATAAGGTTCTATTTGTTATTTTCACCATATGGGCTGGTTGATCAACATCCTTGCTTTGACAAAAACATATAGTTGTTGTTTTAGTTCCAAAAATGAGCGACCTGCAAATATCTTTTTATTCCGTAGGACTCTGTTCTTATGTACATCGAGATGATGTACCTAGAGCCGTGCAATTATGTACCTAAGGACTATGGAGAAGGACGTCAAAAGGTTAAATTTAATTTAATTTTTTAATTTTTGTATTTACAAAGTAATAGGAATCAACTTAAGTAACACATTTATTACCAATTCAAGTCAAAATTATATAAAAACTTGCAAAATCGTACGTTTGATTTTCATTAAACTGTTTATCTAAGACTGTATCTAGTAAACGACACAGGAAACGTAAACCGCATTGTTTGCCTTTCAGTTTTTCCACAAATGTTTAGAGCAGAAAGTATGATGAATATGTTTTCAACGCTCACTTTAAATATTTCTCCATCTTTTTCAATTCTAAGCTTATGTGATTCAAGGCACTTTTTTAAATGTTGGATATAAAACACATCTTTGGCATATATCTCAATAATTTTAGCAACGTACTACTTTACATTCCTTTTCCTTAAAATTCTACTAAAACATAGCCATCAGCTTTCAATTTACCTGTTTCAAAATCGAATTGAAGATCTTTCGCAATGACTTCAGGATCCTCTGAGATATCTGTAAAATTATAATCTGTGTTGTCTTCACACAAGTCACTATAACACTCTGCGGAAATATCATGATCTTGTGATTCTTTGATAGTGTTTAACTTTTGATCAAATTTAACCCTACCTTCTTTTCTTTATCGGACTTTTTCTAGTTTTTGTTTCCTCCTTTGTTCTATTTTATTTTCTTCTAGAGCGTCCGTTAGAATCCTTGACTTTCTTTTAGGTCGGCATTTTTAAGTAACTTTGCAAGCCTTGGTCTTGGGAAATGGCTGTATTTGTTTAGGAGTTACTATGATTGACCGACAGAAGGAAGTTGTGATGGGTGTTGTTGACTATGCGATGTTTATGACTGATTGGATGTTGATGGTTGATCGGATGTTGATGTCTGATTGAATGTTGACGGTTGATTGAACGTTAACGTGTAAAGAGGTTCTGATAATCATGAAGTTTCAGTGAAATGCTATGGTAAAGTTAGTTCTGCTGCCATGATTCGGTTCGGTTCGGAGACCTTCTGGCTGACTGGTAGTCTTGTTTTCTTGACTTTTTGACAGGATCCGGACGATCGGTGACATTGGAGGGTAGATATTCATTGTCGTGGAAAATGTCTCTATTAAGTGCTAAAAGGCCAGTTACTTGAAATCGCTTAACAATGATTGCTGAGTCAGCAAAAGTGGAAAGGCTTTCTTAGCCAGTTCGGCCACATCATAAATTGTTTCTGGCTTTCCTTGGTTTTCTGGAGAAGACATCCAGCCTGCTACAGTTTTGTGGTAATCTACTTCAAGCGGTCCAAAAACTGCACGGTCTAATTAATAACTGCATCTTATGCAAGGTGTGTGGATGAAACGTCACCATTATTATGCCCGAATTTTTGCATCTTATGCAAAGTGTGTGGGTGAAACGTCACCATTATTATGCCCGCATTTTTTGCACAAGAGATACCTGGCGCCGAAACATGACTTTCATGATTATCTAGCCTTAAGATAACTGGGTTTTCTAGTGATGGCTTTACATTATTAATGAAATGCTGCAAAAACAGTAGGAAGATTACTTCATTTAATCACCCAGATGGTGATGCAGCTCGATTAGAGCCTACTGGAGCTTCCTTCAACATATGGTGCTTGAGGCGGACTTAGAAAAACACAAATATCGTTGGCACACTGTTGCCAATTGCGTTAGCAGCTGTAATTATTGTTGACGTTGGTTTCTCTTTCCCCTAAGGTCATGTCACCTACTCCCTTCATGCCGTTCTGAGAAATAATTTTAGAAGGGTTATGCACAATTGACATGTCTGTCTTTTCTGCATTGTAGATTTTGGCAGGAATAAAATTATGATGATTAAGAGCTTTGGTATAGTTGTCAAAGAACCCAGCTATAGTTTGCCCGTTGAAAGAAGTTGTTCGTAAAAGGTTTGTTGGTTCAGGCTTTCTCAATGTAATTTCTTGTGCGTGACGAAAATTAAACCACCTTGCCTACCCCTCTCTAGCACACTGATGCTCATCCCAATTGCTTGAATGTTGAATCGTATTTTCCTTTGATAACGGGAATGCTAGCCTGCGTACATCAAGAGAGTCCATAATTAAGGAAAGAAGATTGTTCGATTATTCCACTAAGATCTTTCTCTGTTCCACGCTGAACACCTTATGTGTATTGTAATGAAGATTATACTCATACGATTCCAATTCTGAGTTCTTGAATTCTGCAACATGCTAAGCCAACGCAAATTTGGATACATTATATTTATTCTCAGCAACACGGAAGGAAAATTTATTTTTCATAAGATCATTAACAGCTGCTTCAATGCTTAATTTACTTAGCTGAGGTCTTTCCTTATTTAATTTACTTTACCGCATATTTTTAACAGCTGAAACAAAATTATATAATAATAACAAAGCCTACACTTTATTACTAATCTAATGACCTTTAATTCTAAATAATAGTGTGGCGTAAATTTCTTAGAAAAATTAAATAACTCATGATGTACATAAATGCATGTACCTAAAGGTGCATCACATCGCAGCAAAATTCTAAAATTAAGTTTAACCTTTTTTGAGATTAGGCTGAGTAATCTCAAACATCGGCAACAGTAGCTTCTTTACTAAGCTATCTTACCATTTATAATTACAACATTTAAAAAATATATTTACTTATTCTGCAATTACTTTCTAGGCACGAAATCAAAGAGCTTTCAAAAATAACCACACGTGAACTGCAACCATAAATTGTTAACAGCCATAGAAAGAGCACAAGGAAGCGATGTTGCTTGCACAAAATCAAACTTTAATCTATCCACCATTGAAAATTATTGCCTATGTTCTAAGGTACAACTGCCGCTAAGTTCGACAACCTATCTTAAGTAGGCTGCCCTTTATCTGTGCAGTTTGAAACTTTCAATTTGTGCAGTTCGGTTATGTATATTACTTATTTCCGTTTATGATATTATTTCCATTTTCTGTTAATTTTCTTCTGTACAATACCTTTTCAGATCGTTCTCGATTATACATCTTTACGAGTTGCCAATTGAAAAAGCAGTTGACTTCCTTCTACCAACTTCGTAGTTTTTGATGTGATACTTTATGGTTGCAGTAACTCTTAGTGAATTCTTCAGGCGTGGAATTGTAAAGAAGCGATTAGTTATCGAAATAGCAAAATGGTGGTCAAGCAATGTTTCTTGTATTCTGCAATTAAACAATGTTACAGTTAAATCTAGTTATCATTTTTAAAATATTTTGTAACACTAGATTTGGGTAAGGCGCAAAAGTTTTATACGGTGCCCCTACGAGAGTGAAAGTTCGAAATACTTACAGCAAGTACCAGGCAAGGTGGTCGTTATACTGGCAGTCAGCCAAGTTTGAAAAGAAATTTTCCAGATAACATCTTGCTTTATAGATGGTGGGGTATATACCCAAATGGATCAATGGTGAAAGTTATTACTCAATGCTAGCTTTGAATGCTCTAAATCGACTAAAGAGCGAAGTTAGCTTACATTTCGTTTTTGGCCATCTTAAAACGACTAATGATTGACCTATGATTGTATAAACTCGAAACACCCGAAATTTGATAGAGAACTGCAAAAGTTGGAAATAATGCTATTTAAATTTGTACTATATATTCTCCAAGTAGTCAACTTAAATAACAAAAGGGCATTCAATACTTGGTAAACCCTTTGCGTGGTTTTATTTTATTCTATACCTTTAAATAACATCCAAATTAAATATGAGAGAATTAAGACTACATTGATTAAACACCCAGCATATGAAACTTAAAACATCATATATTTACGAACCAGCACATAATACCTGATAACTATGGACTAAGTACAAATTCTATTAGAAAATAAATGTCTAAGTATAAAATAAAAAAACAAATAAAATATAGCTACTTTTACATACAATTCCTAGTTACTAGCGAAAACGTAATACGTGAAAGCTACAAAACTTATAAGTACGAATTCTATTAGAAAATAAATCCCTAAGTCTAAAATACAATAAAGCTAACAAAATGTAGTTACTCTGAAATATACCTATTTACAAACGAACATATCACACATTAGTAACTATGGAACTTATAAGTACAAATTCTGTTAGAAGATAAATATCGAAGTCTAAAATACAATAAAAACAAACAAAATATAGCTACTATTAGATACAAATTATATTTACTAACGAAAACATAATACATGATACTACGAAACTGCTAGGTACGAATTCTATTAGAAGATAAATGTTGAACTCTAAAATACAATAAAGTTAACAAAATATAGTTACTATGAGATACAATATCTATTTACGAACAAACACATAACGCATAATATCTATAGAACTGATTAGTACAAGTTCAATTAAAAGAAAAATGTCTAAATCTAAAATACAATAAAAACAAGCAAAATATAGCTACTATTAGATACAATTTCTATATACTAACGAATACATAATACATGATAACCACGAAACTGCTAAGTATAGTCGTTGTAATTTAAATTCCGACTTACGTCATTAATGATGTTCGCATGCATACCAACATAGTATAGAATAAAGCATCTTTCCTTTCTTATCTTAAACACTCAGATCTTATTAATGTTGGTAAAAATTGCAATGATGCCAGCGTTTCTCCAGAAAAATTTAACATAAGCTATCAAAAACAGCAGTACTTAACCTAAACTCATGTTCTATAGGTTATAGTAATGTGTTTCTATAAAATTTTTTGTTTGTCATGTCCAATCGTTTTATAAACTGCGCATTTTTTCATATTAATAACTGTTCTTATCAGAACAAATTTGCGTAATTTATATGTTCGCGAGCTTGTTTTTGAAATTGTCTGGAATACACTTTGGTGCTAGAGGGAAGCAGTTTGCTGCTAACTTGCATGGGTTTTTTGAACAAGAGAAAGCAAATGGGAAACCTTTTATTCCTATAACAGCCGTCCGAGAGGTAATCGTCGAAATATAATTCGTTATAAAACAAATTAATTAATTTGATTTTATAGAGTTACAACTGCTCTCAAAATTAATCCATCGACTGTGACTATGGTGATCAAAGTTATTCAAAATGGCGAATCAATAGATTCGAAAAAAAAGAATTCCTAAGAAACCTGTAACTGTTGTTGACGAATTTACAGTGTGCAGTTCGGAATGAAATGTATTGAATGTGTGACAATCGTAAGTTAGTAACGTGTTGGCAGCTTAGTTTTGATATAATGATAACTGTTTTAGATAAAAATATTACAGTACATAACTTGTGTTTAAAACTTCAGAGTGCAGAATTGTTCAAAGGATGTGATAAATCTTTAAATACAGTGGCTACGCAGAATGGGATTTACATATCGTAAAGACAATCCCCGTCGTACTCTGATAGAATTGCTTCTTATTGCCCTGAAACTGTTTGCATTTCTCGTAAAGTATATGAGAATTAAAATGGAAGAGATTTATAAATTCCTCCATCTCGACGAAATTTGGATTTTCCAAAACGGTACCGTTTGTCGTTCCTGGCATAATAATGATGTACGAAGTGTAAGGAGCACACAAATCGATGGGAAAAAATTCATAGTGTTGTTGGCAGGCAATGAAAATGGGTTTGTTGAAGGTTGCGAGTTGATCTTTTCATCTGCGACAAGATATGGAGATTATCATGAAGAGATCATCGAAGCAAATTTTTTTAATTCGTTTGAAAATCAATTGCTGAAGAATTTGGAACAACCGTCTGCAATTGTTTTAGATAATGCTTCATACCACGGTATAATGTTGGTTAAAGAACCGAATTACAGTTGGACTGAAGGAGATATATCAAACTGGGTGACAAATCAAGGCGTTGCACATTATTGTACTTCTTTTAAATAGATCTTTTTAATCTTGCTACCATGTACATATAACAACCTAATTTATAATTTGTGTAATTAACATGGTTAATAATTTTCAGGCATAAACCACAGAAGGTCTACAAAGTAGATTACTTGGTGGAACAGTATGGCCATACAGTTGTACAATTGCCTCCCTACCATTGCTTTCTCAACCCGATTGAACTTGTCTGGTGTATATCCAAAACTTATTACAATCGTCACATTGGTAGGAATGGCAAATCGGCAGAGAATTGTTTGAAAATGTGGCACGAAGCATTGGCAACCATTATCCCAGAAGTCTGGGCAAATGCTGTAGCTCATTTAAAAGGTTAATTGGAGACTGGTACAATAGAAAAGTACGTTTAGATACAATTGATGTTGCACCTCTTGTAATTACTTTTAATTCTGATACCGAAAGCGATAGCACCGATTCAGATGTCCACATTGATTATATTTAAACATCGCTGGAGAACTTAATGGACAAAGATTAGCAAATTTATATTGTGCTGATCTATATAAGCCTGTATGACAATGTGGCACGAAGCATTAGCGACCCTAGCTTCTCAACTTTGGACAAATTCTGTACAAAAAACAGAAACAATTATTAAAGAATGGAGGATCGCAAAATTAAGTCTGATGAAAAGGATTCTGCACCGGTGATCATTAACATAAACGACAATAGCAACTACAGCAGCTGGGATTCAGACAGCAGTAGCAACTAATCAATAGAAGGTCCTGAAATCACGGGGAAATTAATGAAATACATTTTGTACACGAAGAAATATCGATATTTATAAATTAATTATCGGCATTTAGTTTATTGTGAGGTAATCAGTATCTGTAACTTTTTGTATGATGAATAAAAAAAACTAAATATATTATTTTATTGATAATTAACAAGCATTTAATAAAGATTCATTTAATTTCTTCGGTTACGTTTGTCTAGAATATCGACTGCAAAATAACAATTTTTTGTGATACAATTAATCTTTTTTGAATTACTTGTATCGTGTTTGACAATCTTTTTTTGTTAAAGTTGTTTACTTACATTTTATCAGTGGTAAAGTGTATTCTATTTTCAAATTTACCGAATACTTGTATCACTCTTGAGAATGTTATTTATTTTACTAACTTCATACATTACATGTGAATTTCCAATGCTCCACCCGAAGATACTACATTGGCCAGGAAGCGAGTTTTGTTACCTGGAAAATTTTGAATTTGCCGAACCCTTGCTGTTCCAAGCAAGGTAGGGATCTTTAACGTGCGTGACAACACTCGCACACGGGACCTCCATTTTACCTCTCATCCGAATGAGGGTGTATTTTTGTGAAAAATGCTCGCCTAACATTTTTCAAGCGGACCGTGTCGGGATTCGAACCCGGGACACTAACTTCATACACCTCATACTGGCAAAACTAAGACACCGGGTACTATCAAGCTTCTACATCTTCCAATTTCAACAGGTTCCGTATATCAACAAGTTTGAGATATTGTATGCGTTTGTTTAACATCCAGCAATCCTTAAAGAATAAATTTTCAAGACTGGTCGACCTATATACACTTACCTACGAAATATCAATATCTATGTAATTTCTCGTTATCTTAAAGAATACATATTTGTTTTATATTTTGCCTAAAATTACTACATATTATTTAAATAGTAAAATTCACAGATCAACCTTATTTATCGGCAAAAGAGAATACTACTTCACAAAAGCAGAAAGAAATTTGAATTTTATACGTTTTTCGGTTACTTTGTGCTGGCAATTCAAGAATTATTTGGGACATAAATTACATACTTTCAATTTTGTTTTAATAAACATAACCTGTGGGGTTGAATAACGTTGGCTAATATTCCGTGTTAGGGGTATTGCGCTTATTGTTATAAAATGAATCACATTAAAAACACTAAAGAATTGTAGCGGGCAACTATTAACGCGTTCGCCAATTTAGAACAAGTAATAACAAAGGTTTTTATTATTCACTAATTACAAGTTTAATTACCAGTATATGCTTTATTTATTGATGTTTTCAATCCAATTAACAATGAAGCACTATCACACTAATGCACTATATCCTTAACCATAAGTCTTCTTAACAACACTAACACTACTATAATTTATTTATTATCCTTTTGTCTATTTATGTACAAGCTGGCGGTATAATATGCACGTTAATATAACACAAATTTATATTTATTATAGGACCTTCAAAACGTAATGACCAACTAACTATACACGATATGAGTTATATACGACATTTGGATATATACTAACTGATGTACATTCATCGCCGAACAAAATATAGCTACTATTAGATACAAATTATATTTACTAACGAAAACATAATACATGATACTACGAAACTGCTAGGTACGAATTCTATTAGAAGATAAATGTTGAACTCTAAAATACACTAAAGTTAACAAAATATAGTTACTATGAGATACAATATCTATTTACGAACAAACACATAACGCATAATATCTATAGAACTGATTAGTACAAGTTCAATTAAAAGAAAAATGTCTAAATCTAAAATACAATAAAAACAAGCAAAATATAGCTACTATTAGATACAATTTCTATATACTAACGAATACATAATACATGATAACCACGAAACTGCTAAGTATAGTCGTTGTAATTTAAATTCCGACTTACGTCATTAATGATGTTCGCATGCATACCAACATAGTATAGAATAAAGCATCTTTCCTTTCTTATCTTAAACACTCAGATCTTATTAATGTTGGTAAAAATTGCAATGATGCCAGCGTTTCTCCAGAAAAATTTAACATAAGCTATCAAAAACAGCAGTACTTAACCTAAACTCATGTTCTATAGGTTATAGTAATGTGTTTCTATAAAATTTTTTGTTTGTCATGTCCAATCGTTTTATAAACTGCGCATTTTTTCATATTAATAACTGTTCTTATCAGAACAAATTTGCGTAATTTATATGTTCGCGAGCTTGTTTTGAAATTGTCTGGAATACACTTTGGTGCTAGAGGAAGCAGTTTGCTGCTAACTTGCATGGGTTTTTGAACAAGAGAAAGCAAATGGGAAACCTTTATTCCTATAACAGCCGTCCGAGAGGTAATCGTCGAAATATAATTCGTTATAAAACAAATTAATTAATTTGATTTTATAGAGTTACAACTGCTCTCAAAATTAATCCATCGACTGTGACTATGGTGATCAAAGTTATTCAAAATGGCGAATCAATAGATTCGAAAAAAAAGAATTCCTAAGAAACCTGTAACTGTTGTTGACGAATTTACAGTGTGCAGTTCGGAATGAAATGTATTGAATGTGTGACAATCGTAAGTTAGTAACGTGTTGGCAGCTTAGTTTTGATATAATGATAACTGTTTTAGATAAAAATATTACAGTACATAACTTGTGTTTAAAACTTCAGAGTGCAGAATTGTTCAAAGGATGTGATAAATCTTTAAATACAGTGGCTACGCAGAATGGGATTTACATATCGTAAAGACAATCCCCGTCGTACTCTGATAGAATTGCTTCTTATTGCCCTGAAACTGTTTGCATTTCTCGTAAAGTATATGAGAATTAAAATGGAAGAGATTTATAAATTCCTCCATCTCGACGAAATTTGGATTTTCCAAAACGGTACCGTTTGTCGTTCCTGGCATAATAATGATGTACGAAGTGTAAGGAGCACACAAATCGATGGGAAAAAATTCATAGTGTTGTTGGCAGGCAATGAAAATGGGTTTGTTGAAGGTTGCGAGTTGATCTTTTCATCTGCGACAAGATATGGAGATTATCATGAAGAGATCATCGAAGCAAATTTTCTTAATTCGTTTGAAAATCAATTGCTGAAGAATTTGGAACAACCGTCTGCAATTGTTTTAGATAATGCTTCATACCACGGTATAATGTTGGTTAAAGAACCGAATTACAGTTGGACTGAAGGAGATATATCAAACTGGGTGACAAATCAAGGCGTTGCACATTATTGTACTTCTTTTAAATAGATCTTTTTAATCTTGCTACCATGTACATATAACAACCTAATTTATAATTTGTGTAATTAACATGGTTAATAATTTTCAGGCATAAACCACAGAAGGTCTACAAAGTAGATTACTTGGTGGAACAGTATGGCCATACAGTTGTACAATTGCCTCCCTACCATTGCTTTCTCAACCCGATTGAACTTGTCTGGTGTATATCCAAAACTTATTACAATCGTCACATTGGTAGGAATGGCAAATCGGCAGAGAATTGTTTGAAAATGTGGCACGAAGCATTGGCAACCATTATCCCAGAAGTCTGGGCAAATGCTGTAGCTCATTTAAAAGGTTAATTGGAGACTGGTACAATAGAAAAGTACGTTTAGATACAATTGATGTTGCACCTCTTGTAATTACTTTTAATTCTGATACCGAAAGCGATAGCACCGATTCAGATGTCCACATTGATTATATTTAAACATCGCTGGAGAACTTAATGGACAAAGATTAGCAAATTTATATTGTGCTGATCTATATAAGCCTGTATGACAATGTGGCACGAAGCATTAGCGACCCTAGCTTCTCAACTTTGGACAAATTCTGTACAAAAAACAGAAACAATTATTAAATTATGGAGGATCGCAAAATTAAGTCTGATGAAAAGGATTCTGCACCGGTGATCATTAACATAAACGACAATAGCAACTACAGCAGCTGGGATTCAGACAGCAGTAGCAACTAATCAATAGAAGGTCCTGAAATCACGGGGAAATTAATGAAATACATTTTGTACACGAAGAAATATCGATATTTATAAATTAATTATCGGCATTTAGTTTATTGTGAGGTAATCAGTATCTGTAACTTTTTGTATGATGAATAAAAAAAACTAAATATATTATTTTATTGATAATTAACAAGCATTTAATAAAGATTCATTTAATTTCTTCGGTTACGTTTGTCTAGAATATCGACTGCAAAATAACAATTTTTTGTGATACAATTAATCTTTTTTGAATTACTTGTATCGTGTTTGACAATCTTTTTTTGTTAAAGTTGTTTACTTACATTTTATCAGTGGTAAAGTGTATTCTATTTTCAAATTTACCGAATACTTGTATCACTCTTGAGAATGTTATTTATTTTACTAACTTCATACATTACATGTGAATTTCCAATGCTCCACCCGAAGATACTACATTGGCCAGGAAGCGAGTTTTTGTTACCTGGAAAATTTTGAATTTTGCCGAACCCTTGCTGTTCCAAGCAAGGTAGGGATCTTTAACGTGCGTGACAACACTCGCACACGGGACCTCCATTTTACCTCTCATCCGAATGAGGGTGTATTTTTGTGAAAAATGCTCGCCTAACATTTTTCAAGCGGACCGTGTCGGGATTCGAACCCGGGACACTAACTTCATACACCTCATACTGGCAAAACTAAGACACCGGGTACTATCAAGCTTCTACATCTTCCAATTTCAACAGGTTCCGTATATCAACAAGTTTGAGATATTGTATGCGTTTGTTTAACATCCAGCAATCCTTAAAGAATAAATTTTCAAGACTGGTCGACCTATATACACTTACCTACGAAATATCAATATCTATGTAATTTCTCGTTATCTTAAAGAATACATATTTGTTTTATATTTTGCCTAAAATTACTACATATTATTTAAATAGTAAAATTCACAGATCAACCTTATTTATCGGCAAAAGAGAATACTACTTCACAAAAGCAGAAAGAAATTTGAATTTTATACGTTTTTCGGTTACTTTGTGCTGGCAATTCAAGAATTATTTGGGACATAAATTACATACTTTCAATTTCGTTTTAATAAACATAACCTGTGGGGTTGAATAACGTTGGCTAATATTCCGTGTTAGGGGTATTGCGCTTATTGTTATAAAATGAATCACATTAAAAACACTAAAGAATTGTAGCGGGCAACTATTAACGCGTTCGCCAATTTAGAACAAGTAATAACAAAGGTTTTTATTATTCACTAATTACAAGTTTAATTACCAGTATATGCCTTATTTATTGATGTTTTCAATCCAATTAACAATGAAGCACTATCACACTAATGCACTATATCCTTAACCATAAGTCTTCTTAACAACACTAACACTACTATAATTTATTTATTATCCTTTTGTCTATTTATGTACAAGCTGGCGGTATAATATGCACGTTAATATAACACAAATTTATATTTATTATAGGACCTTCAAAACGTAATGACCAACTAACTATACACGATATGAGTTATATACGACATTTGGATATATACTAACTGATGTACATTCATCGCCGATTTTATATATACCCTAAAATTAACTAGTTGATTCATTGTCTGGTGTTTGCTCGGTTGTTCTAGACTTCTGTAGAATACACTTTGGTTATGCACCTTACGTGTTTGACAGGTTGCCTAATAGTTCATAACACTTGTTAAAATATACTCAGTAGTAAAACTTTCACTTAAATAGCATATATTATTTAGTTAAAGAGTTTGGTCTCAATTATGACCGTATAAAATGATTCTAAATATTGCATTTTAAAAAGTTACAAACTATACTCCTTCATCTATTAGGAAATATTTGGAACATCAATATTCTACCGATGGACTCATTGTGGTTACAAAAAATTCATATTTTGATAGTGACAACCGCGACATGTTATGACATTACGAATATTGTTTACGTAAATCGGAACTTAAATTACAACGACTATACGAATTCTATTAGAAGATAAATGTCTAACTCTAAAATACAATAAAGCTAACAAAATATAGTTACTATGAGATACAATATTTATTTACTAACAAACAAATAACACATGATATCTATAAAACTGATTAATACAAATTCTATTAGAAGAAAAATGTCGAAATCTAAAATACAATAAAAACAAGCAAAATATAGCTACTGTTAGATACAATTTCCATATATTAACCGACACATAATACATGATAGCTACGAAACTGCTAGGTACGAATTCTATTATAAGATAAGTGTCGAACTCTAAAATACAATAAACCTAACGAAATATAGTTACTATGAATAACAACATCTATTTATAAACGAACACAATGGTTCGGCAAATTTACATATAGGCAATTATCGCGCACATAAATTTGTATTACAATTTCCTAATACGGCCGGTTTGAAATTGATAACGCTCCGAAAGATAAAGCGGCCAGTGGTAGTAGAGAATTGAACATTCGACTGTAAACCGCTCGCTAGTAAATACATGCTCGCTGTAAGAATCGCCTATCTCCGCAACGCAAGTGCCCATTAATAGGAAAATTGTGGTAAGTTTTTTGTGTGTTTGTCTTGCATGTATGTAACATTGTTTAACTAGCTACCAGCCGCTTAAGACAAAATTTGAATCCCTTACCCGCAGGCAATTCAACCCAAAATTTAATTTATTTCTTTATACGCTATACCTAATACAGTCCACTCCCCCTTTTGCCATACCATCCCTTATTTTGGTCCTATCAACCCGTGATAAAAATTTCATTTCAATTTTCAATATTCAATTTATGAATTGCCTTTGCTATAAAATTAACTTCAAATATATTATTAGAGATTAGCAATAGCAAACACGTTGTTGCTTATCGCATTTATTCCAAAAACCCGACTTTGATTTAAATAGCTTCACTAGAGCATATGCACATTCCTTATCGCAAATTTTCATTTCTGTTATATAATTGATAATGGAGCAAAAATTAGGGTAATTACATAAGAAGAGGGAACTTATTTTTGAACGTATTAATACCATATATAATCAATCAAAAAATATCTCTACATTTGAAAGTAGATCGAATAAGAATTTTTGTCTGTTCCAGAGTCAAAAAGCGAATTATATACTAAGTTTTATAATATTATGGATAATATAAATACTTGCAAAACCGCTTTAAATCCAGAAGCTATTCCGGATTACCAAAGCTTAATTGTCTTTGAAGATTTATATTCACGTATTAAATACACCCGCAATAAAATAATTAGTACAACTAAAGTAACTAGTTCTAATGCAAACGCAAAATATACTGTTCCTCTTTCTGCTTTAGAAATTCCTAGTTTTAACGGTCAAATGAGTCGTTGGAGTTTTTTCTGTGAATCCTTTAAAGCAAATGTGCATTTAAATTCACAATTAAGCGATGCACAACGTGTACAGTATTAGATGGGAAAACTGACCGATTCAGCTTTAAAAACAACCGCAGGTATTGTCCCGTCGGGAGGCACTTACCAAACGCTCTGGGAAAATTTGGTTAAAAAATATCACGATAAATGTTCTCTAGGAACACATTATCTTAATAACATTTTTCAAATGAAAAATTGTTCACGCTCCGCTACTCACTTAAACGCATTTGTTGAAAAATTTTCAGCTTCGATTGCAGCACTAATGCAAGTTGGAATCGCAGATCTTCAAGATTTTATTTTTTTGAATTGTGGGCTCCAAAAACTCGATTCAGAAACCATTCAGGCCTTTGAGATTTCAGTCCGAGGCTCTGAAATTCCTTCTTATAAAACGCTTATCGAATTTGTTCAAGATCAGGTGAAAATCATGGAACGCTCATATAACAGTAGTAGTCTAACAAAGACGCAAAACATCAAAAACGATGTACCCATTTATAAAAGTAAAGCTTTTATTTCAAGCGCTACGTCTTGTTGTGTTATTTGTAATACAGATGGTCATAATAAACTTTATGATTGTCCAAAATTCCACAATATATCTTCAGCACAATCAAGATTAGAGTTTATAAAATCAAAACGCGGTTGTGTAAATTGTTTAAGTTTGATACATTCCGCACTTAACTGCAAGTCAAAAATTTTTTGTCGTAATTGCCAAAACGCGACACCATACGCTTGTTTGTTTTTCAAAAAACATCAATGTTAACACAACAGCTTCTATTGCTGTGAAAAAACATTCTCATAATAATTTTAAGGACGCACAAGAAAGTAACTCACGATTCCGCTTAAACCCTGTAACTAAATATTTCAGCAACTCAAGTCGCACAATGTGCAGAACCTTCGTCTAGTTCATTGTTTACAGTGGAAGCTCTACATATAGTACTGTTTTGTTATCAACCGCTCAGGTTTATGCACGTAACGCCAGTGGGGAACACAAGATTATTAGGTGCTTGTTGGACAGTGGGTCTCAAAATAATCTAATTACGGTTAACTGTTGCGCATTTCTAAATTTAAAAATCCAATCATTAAGCAAATCATGAATAAAGAGGATTGGTTCTTCTTCTAGACCAATTCGCGTTTATATTTTCTTACGCGTTGAATCTAGAACAAATCAACGCGCATATTATATACATGCATTAGTTGTCGACAATAATACAGATACATTGCCTACGCACGCTATTGATTGTAAAAATGTGGAAGGTCTCGAAAACATCCCTCTTGCAGATCTTTCTTGGAATCTTCCTGGAGAAGTGCATCTAGTAAGAGGAGCACAATTATTTTCGCGCGTTTACTTAGGTAATAAAATTCATTGCGCTGCCTCATTACCCCCTGCCATTCAAACGGTCTTTGGGTATGTTTTTATGGGTGACGTGCTCCTGGGGTCAGCACAAAATGCATCTAATACATATTCCTTTAATTCTACTACATATAGTAATCTAGAAAATCTTACACAAATTTTGGGAACTGGAAGAAATTCCTGTTCAACGAAATTTGAACCCGGAGGAAACGCACTGTGAAAATATGTTTACCGACTCGATTATTAGAAACCCTGATGGGGGGTATTCAGTATCATTACCATTTTGTAGAAACGCATCGCTTTTAGATAGCTCTACATCTGTCGCATATCGCAGATTTGTTTCATTAGAACGCACGCTTTATAGGGATCCTATCTTACGGAAAAAATACACAAAAATTATTATAGATTACTTAAATAAAGGTTATTTGTCAGAAGTAACTGCTCTCGAAAATTTAGGGGAAGGCTGTTATATTCCTCATTATGCAATAGTAAGACAAGACAAACTTACTACCAAAGTGAAAATTGTTCTGGATGCCAGTTGCAGAACGCATACAGTGTGTTCCTTAAACGACGTGTTATACAAGGGACTCATTTTGCAAATTGATTTATTTTCTCTATTGTCAAATTTTCGTTTGTTTTCTATTACAATGATCGCAGTCATTTCACAAATGTACTTGCAAGTGGGGATAAATGAAGAACATAAAAAATATCTAAAAATTTATTTCGTTTTAATATAGACGAAAACGTTCGCACCTTTCAATTTAATCGTCTTGCCTTTGGCTTGAAGCCAAGTCCTTATCTTGCAATGCTCACTATTAAGAAATTGTCATCAGGCGAGTTTAGTCGTTTTCCTACAGCGGCTAAAGTAGCTGAGAATTATTTGTACATGGACGATTTGATTTATTCGACCTCTGACATACGCGCCGCTAGTTCTTTAGCGCAAGAACTTATTGCATTTTTTAAAAGTGGAGGTTTTGATTTAATAAAATGTGCTTCTAACTCGTCTACTTTATTAAATAACCTTCCCAAATCGCACCTAGTTGCATTCGATTTTTCTGATTGTGACACTAATTTAAAAGTTCTTGGACTTTTATGGTTACCTTTAAATGATACTTTCAATTTGACCATAACTAAATCCGAAGTCACTTGTACGAAGCGCAATATTTGGTCATTTGTTGCACATTTATTTGACGTGCTAGGGTTGGTTTCGCCGATTATTCTACACGCTAAATTATTAGTCAAAGAGTTATAGAAAAGTAAGGTGGGTTGGGATGAACCTCCACCTTCCATTATTTCTAAACGATTTACGCTACTTCAGCAAGAAATCTCTCTTATTTCTAAAATAACAATTCCTCGACATGTTAGAGTTACTAAAAATTCTGTTGTTAACATTGTAGCTTTCTGCGACGCTAGTTTGGAAGCTTACGGATGTGTGGTTTATTTACATGTTACGCAACCTGATGGAAATATTGTGATGCAACTTTTTTGTTCAAAATCAAAGGTATCTCCTGTTAAAATACGCTTTCAAGGTTAGAACTATGTGCTAATGTTCTGATGTCTAAACTTGTAAAAGTTGTTTATAATATTTATCATCCTAGAATACCATTGCTAATATATAAGCTTTCTCAGACTCCACTATCGCGCTGTCCTGGATTCATTCTTTACCACATGGTTGGTCAATTTTTGTTAGCAATCGTATTGCTCAATGTCATGAAAATTTAAATCCTTGCTATTTTTACCACATTTCTGGGAATCAAAATCCTAGTGACGCCCTTTCTAGAGGGATGTTACCCTCGCAGCTAATTTCGCATGATATATGGTGGAACGGTCCAGCTTGGATGAAAAAACCTTCTTCCGAGTGACCTATTCAACTGTTTTCATCTACTGAAAAAGATAATATTCCCTAATGCAGCACGAAAAATCTGTATTATAGAAGATAATGTTGAGGTATAAGAAAGATACAACAAACACAAACAAATATAGCTACTATTAGATACAAATTATATTTACTAACGAAAACATAATATATGATACTACAAAACTGCTAGGTACGAATTCTATTAGAAGATATATCTTGAACTCTAAAATACAATAAAGCTAACAAAATATAGTTAGTATGAGATTTAATATCTATTTTCGATCAAACACATAACACAATATCTTATATACAACAAAACTAGCAAAATATAGTACAATGAGGTACAATTTCTGTTTGTGGACGGACACATAATGTATGGTACCTATGGAATACCGATAAGTATAAATTCTACTAGAGGATAAATGTCGAAGTCTAAAATACATTAAAAATAAGCAAAATACACTTACTATTAGATATAATACCTGTTTATGGACGAACACATTGTACATGATAATCCTGAAATTGATAAATACATATTTTATTAGAATATAAATACATTAAGGACATTAGAATATAGTTACTAGTTGATACAATTTTTATTTAAGAACGGACACATAATACATGATAACTACGAAACTGATAAGTACGAATTGTATTAAAAGATAAATGTTGAAGATTAAAAATACAATAAAAAGTAACAAAACCTGATTACTACAAAACACAATTTCTATTTACGTGCGAACATATAATATATGATAACCTTGGATCTGATAAGTATAAATTCCACTAAAAGATAAATACTGAAATCTAGAATACAATAAAATCAAATAAAAATTTAGTTGCTACCAAATACAATTTTTATTTACGGACGAACGCATTAGTACATCATCATCATTAGGTCTTCAGTCCTAGAACTGGTTAGACGCGTACCATCATTGTTCCCTATTCTGAACTAACCTACAGATTTCCCTGAAATATGCACAGTTTGCATCTATAACTGTCTGATCTAGGTCTATATCTACCTCTTTTTTCCTAACTCTGCTTGTAATATATCACATACTATTCCCCAAAAATGCCTTAGAACGTATTCCGCTCTACTATTTCTCTTTTTCCCCAGATATCCTTGTTCCCCTACTATTTCTGTAACTTAGTTGTTATTATCTTTGTCTGTCCATGCTATCGTCCTCATACATCTGAAGCACATCATTTCAAAAGCCTGCTACCGTTTTTCTGTCTGCGTTTCAGACTTTCCGTATTTCATAGGCATACTGTGCTGTGCTCCACACATATGCTTTCAACAATTGTCTTCTTATTCTATGTTTGTTGTCTTTCCTCATAGGCGATGTTCTTTCTTGTTAGATGCAGTTCGATCACTTTCTATTGTTTTACAGTTATATGCCCTATTTCTCCGACCTTCAATGGTTGTGAAGGGAGGTAAGCAGCCTGTGGCTGCCAAGTTCCCCCAACACTTAACCATTTGGCGATTTAATATATTTTCCAATTTATCTTTTCGCACAGTCAACATTAGTTGAAGGTATTTCGCAACCAACAGCTAGTTGTTTATACTAATCATCAGATTTATCTGCGCTTATTTTTTCGTCATTAGGTTTTCTGTCTCAAAACTGGTTGGACACGTACCTGCACTTATTTATATTCTGAGCTAGCCTACATAGTTCCCTGAAATTCTCACACAGCATGTGTATTCAGGTTAATCTTCTTTGGGAATTAAACCACTCATAGTTTTTAAAATCAACTTTATTTACGTTTCGATCCATGACCTAGGATCGTTTTCAAAATAATAATAAAAACTTCAAGTTTGACATTTATGACATAAATTGAAGGTGACTTCGATTTATTGATGTTTGAAATATTTGGTTTGAGTATACTAAGCAAAAATTTTTAAAGTTTAGCAGAATGATTGCCTTCAATTTGTGTTGCGACCTGGGATCGGCTTTCTTTAGGTAGCCAATACGCTTGACGTGAAATCAGCTGATTAATTTTTATTGGTGAATTTTATATAAATTCAATAACTTGGAATTGGAAAACATTTTTTAACATGTTTCTATTTATACAATTGAGAGGATGGTTATTAAAGAAGTGTGCGATTGCATTATTGAAAGGCTTAAGTAGTCGTTTTTTTATATTTATTTTGAGGGGGAAAATTCATTATGATTTAAGTTACCTCTTTGGTAGATTTTAACATGGTTCTGAGGCGAGTCTATGGCGGGTTTACACTTGTCAGATACCAATGTTGTTCTATGAAGATTGTATATGGATCTGAGGCGACCCTATGGCGGGTTTACACTTGTCAGATACCAATACTGTTCAACGGAGATTGTATATGGTTTTGAGGTAACCTTATTGTGGATTTATACTTGTCAGATACCAATGCTGTTTTACAAGAATTGTTAATATACTTATTTTTATGTAATTAGTTATTTTCTGTATAAATTTTATGTATAAATAGAAATCATGTATGTAGGCTGTATTTCATGTTAATATTGCAAGGAAAACCCAGGAAAAACTTGCAATGCTACCTAGATATTGTGGGCATTTGATTTTCATTTGTTATTTCTTTTGTTATTTCTTTTAGGAATGGAATCCATTGTTTACTGAAAGTCACGGATTCGTTTGCAACTCAAGTTATTCTTATGTAGGGTTATATAAGCAGCTTCTTTGATTTTGCGTTTTTGGTGGTTTTCTTCTTTTTCTTCTTTTCTTCTTTTCAGAGAGTATGTGTATTCAGCTCGTTCCCTTCCTATTGTTTTCTAATTGTATACCCTATTTTACCGCGATTTAGTGAAGGAGATTAAGCAACCTGTGGCTACCAAGATCCCCCAACACTTAGACATTTGCCGAAATAATGGTTTTCCAGTAAATCCTTTCACACACTTAACATTATTCGAGAATATTGCCCAACCAATTCTTGTAGTTACTTATAATAATCATCATGTTTAAGCACAGTTATCTTTTCGTCATTAGTTTATCCATCTTGGGATTGGTTGGATGCGTACCTCCATTGATTTCTATTCTGGGCTAGCCTACACATCTCCCTGAAACCTCTACAGCCTACATCTTTTACTATCTGTGTGCAGTAGTCTAATCTAGGTCTGCCTCTTCTTCTCTTTTTTCCTATCTCTGCTTCTAATATATTCCGCACTATTCCCTCATGCCGTAGTATGCGGCCTATCATCCTATCTCTCCTATTTTTTTACCGTTTTCGACATATTTCTTTCTTCCCCTACCATTTTTAGTACCTCTTCGTTCTTAACTTTGTCTGTCCATGATATCTTCATCATACGCCTGTAACACCACATTTCAAAGGCTTCTACCTTTTTCTTGTCCGCTTCTCCTACTGTCCAGGCTTCACAGCCGTACAGTGCTGTGCTCCACACATATGTTTTAAGCAATCTTTTCCTTGTTTCTATGTTTGTGGTCTTTGAGCACAGTAGTTGCTTTTTCTTGTTAAATGTAGCACGACCTTGTGCTAATCTTTGTTTTATATCTTTTGTGCTTTTCCCATCTTACGTTATTTGGCTTCCTAGGTAGCAGAAATCCTTAACCTCTTGTAAGTTCGTGTTAAATACTTGTATTCTTGTTTTTGATTTATTTTCCCCACCTTTGCAAACTAGAACTTTAGTTTTAGTTTTTTTAATTTTCATACCGTATCTCTCTGTTAGAACCGTTTCCATTTCATTAAGAGCACCTTCTAACTCTTCCTTGCTAGACGCTAATACCGCTGTATCATCTGCAAATCTAAGCATATCAATTTTTTGTCCTTGCATAGTAATTCCAAATGTCTTCCTGCATTTGACAGTATTCATTGCCTCTTCTATGTACAAGTTAAAAATCAAAGGGGATAGGGCACATCCCTGTCTCACCCCTTTCCTAATGTTTACTTCTCTACGTTCCCTGCTCTAATTCTATTACTGCTGTTTGCTCTTTGTATAAGTTATGTACTATTCGTCTATCCTTATAGCTCATTCCAATCTTTTGAGTATTTCAAACATTTTTTCCAATTTACATTGTCGAATGCTTTTTCCAGATCTACAAACCCTATATACATGCTTTCCCTTTTCTATTGTTTCTCCATTATCACTCTCAGAGCTAAAAAGCCTCCCGTGTTCCCCTGTTTCGCCTAAACCCAAATTGGTCTTCTCCTAGTATTTCTTCAGCTCGTTTTTCCATTCGTCTTTGCACAATTCTAGTTAATGTTTTTGACACGTGTGCTGTCAAACTTATTGTTCGAAAATTTTCACATCTATCCGCGCTTTTCTTTTTTGGTATAGTTACTATGATGCTACGTTTGAAATCTTTGGGTATCTCGCCTGTCTCATACATATAGCATACAACTTGGAAGAGACGTTCTGTTACTGCTTGTCCAGCGGCTTTTAGAGTTTCTGCTTGCACCTTATCTGTACCCGGCCCCTTACCATTTTTCAGACTCTTTAATGCTAATTCAAACTCGTCTCGAAGTATAGGATATCCCAAGTCATCATTTTCAATGTCTGATTCCTGTTCTAATGCAGTTAGTTCCTCTCCTGCATATAAATTCCCTATATATTTTTGCCATCTACTCACTTTCTATACGTTTTCTATGATGACGTTTCCTTGTGCGTCCCTTATATTTTTGCTATACGGTTCTATATCCCTAAAATTCATTCTAATTAATTTGTATGCTTCGTCTGTCTTTCCTATTTCCATCTTAGTTTGTACTTCTTTTCACTTTTCATCAATCCATTGTTCTTTAGCTTTCCTGCATTTTCGAATAATTTCCCATTTTATGGCTTTGTATCTCTGTTTTCCTGTTTCGTCTGATTTATTTTTGTATTTTCGTCTTTCTTCTATTAAATTCACGATATCCTTTGTTATCCATGGTTTCTTATTTTCTTTTTGTGTATACCCCAAAATATCTATGGCCGCCATGTCTAGGCTGGATTTAATGTTATTCCATTCTGTTTCTACTTCCTTAGTTTCAGATATTTTCCCGATATCATTCAGCAATTCATTTGACTTTTTTTCGAATCTTCCTTGAGTATCTTTATCTTTTAGTTTCTCTAAGTCCAAGTGCCTTTTTCCGTTCCTTTTTTTCAGATTTTTAAATTTAAGTGCGGCCTTCATAATTACGATGTTGTGGTCAGTATCTATATCTGCTTCTGGGTAGCTTCTACAGTCTTTTACTTGATTCCTAAACCGTTGTCTAACAAGAATGTAATCTATTTGATATCTTCCTATATCTCCTGGCATCTTCCACGTATATCGTCTTCTAGCATGATGTTGAAATAATGTGTTTGTGATGATTAAATTGTTCTTGTCGCAAAATTCTACCAGCCTATTTCCCCTGTCGTTTCTCGTGCCTAAACCAAATAAACCTACTACCGCTCCTTCCCTACCCTCACCTACCATTGCATTAAAATCCCCCGTAATTATTAAATTTTCATGTCCTTTTACGTATCTTAATATGTCTTCGATATCTTTGTAGATGGCTTCTACCTCTTCGTCACTGTAGCTAGAGGTGGGCATGTATACTCGTATTATTACTGTGTTTACCGGTTTAGATTCTAATCTAACCATGAGTACTCTTTCGTTCTTTTGTAAGTAATTTTCTACACAGTATTCTATCCTTTTCTGCATAACTATCCCCACACCCAAATTTCCGTCCTCTGCTCCTGTATGAATTACCCTGAAGTCTCCACTCCAAAAATCCCCCACCGAACTTCGCTGATCCCTACTATGTCTAGTGATAACCTATTCATTTCGATTTTTAGGTTCTCTAGCTTACCTACTTGCTTCATACTTCTAACATTCCACGCTCCGACTCGCAGAATGTTCCCGACTCTTATTTTTAACTTTCCGATCGCATCCTCCGAAGTAGTCCCCTCCCGGAGATCCGAATGGGGGACTATTTTAACTCCGGAATCTTTTACCCCAGAGAATGCCATCATGTTTGTTACAATTTAGGTACGCTGTGTACTTGGGAGATAATGTGGTGGTTTCCCGTTGCCTTCCACATCGCGGTAGTGTGTCTTAGACTGCCATACCGACCCCTATGGCCTCTGCCAATCTAAGTACCGAAAGAGCCGCTGCCCTCTTTCGGGGACCTGTCTTAGTCTGGTTCCTCACTAACGACTCTACTACTTTGGTTGGACCTGTAGTTGGGCTCTTTAGCTCATTAGAACACGCAAGCCATTTCACCTGTTCTAGTAATTTAGAACTTCGGCAAGGTGCAGGTCCATTCGAAATGGCATTAATACATGATAACTACTAAACTGCTGGATACGAATTCTCTCAAAAGATAAATATCGAAGTCTAAAATACAATAAAACCAACAAAATATAGCTACTATTAAATACGATTCTGTTTACGAACGAACACCTAGTTCATGATATCTATCAAACTGGTATATACTTATAAATTCTGCTATAGAAAATGATTGCCAAACCACTGATTATTTGCTTCAAGACTTAGCTAAGCTGGTCTCTAATTTTACGGAACACCAAAAATTTTTAAGCCAAGCTTTATTATATAAAGTCGCTTAACAAAGCCGAGTTTAAAATGCAAACTGTGCATATGGCCCTAAGTAATTTCTATATTGAAACGTCCTAAAACACATAGGTATGTCATAGAAGACTCACTACACTTGCAATGTACTACTGGGATTTTCTAGTCTAAAATTTTCAGTTTAGACCGAATTTCATAAATATTAGTATTTCAAGAACAAAATGTGTCATCTTGGGTTGGTGTAATAATAGGATAGTTGCAATTATCGAGTTGTTTCAAACACATTTTTATAATTGTTATGTAATATATTTTAAAGCAGCCTCAAGGGTTCTAGAATAAAGAAACTTTGTAAGTATGGAATCAAAAATGAAATTATCTTAAGCAAAATACACCTTTATTTCCATTTTTCTCAAAACAAATATTTTTAAGATCTCAGTATTGAACTACAGCAGCGGTATATAAAAACATACCTTTCTGAGATCTTTGCACACAAGCTTGAGCAACATCTAAACATGCAACAAAATTGTCATAACTGCTTTAAAGCTAATGAAAGATCTAGAATTACTGGCATGAAACTGTAACTTATTGAAGTGTGGTCCAGTGACGCAAATCAAAGCGATTACTTTCCGTATTTCAGTAAAACGTACTCAAACCTGATCCGTGAATTAGCATAGTGAATTCAAGCGAAGAACTCGTTGATTGGTGTTTGCTAAGGATCGCCTTGCAATGGTCTGCTCTGATTCCGCACTGATTTCGCCGACCGCTGCTTTATTGGCAGACAATTAAGAATCATCGGTATTCTAGACACATTCAGCTGTTTACAAGGTTGATTGAATTTAACGTAGCCTGCGCTTAACAAGCTTTTTCAGGGGTAGCGTTAAACGCGGCACCTTCTCCATCCATCCATAAAAACGAACAGAGTAGTACAAGTTCGTCTAATCGCTAATCAAAAACTCGATTCTGTTTAACCCGAACAAGGGCAAATCAATCAATCATTGAATTCGAATTGTTAACCAAATCAATGCGCATGATTCGTCATATCGTTGGACGAACAAGCATCATTCATCCGAAACGAACAATAATATTTAAAGTAGCGATAAACACAAAAAGCCATCATGATATAGCAGGGGCCCTAATCACGCTTGTATTCGAACAAATTAAAATTTACCCCGCGTAGAATGAAGCTCCGGTAGTTTTATTTATGTTAAACGCAAACTGCGAGGCAATCAGCGTAATCAATTCTGCTTTTATTTATTATGTCATTATTTGAAGTTATACGATTCTGCTTCAACAAAAATTTGTCGATTTCAGGTACTTTAGCATCGAAAAAGAAAAGTAAGGCTTTAATAAGATAAAAGCACATTGGGAAAATTTCTAGCAGAACGTTCATTTAATATTGACGGTTAACCGGTTTTCAACGATAAAACCGAGCATGCCCTAATGTTAGGTTAAATTGCACTAAACGCAGTATCTGTTATTTTTTAATTGGGTACAATCTCGCTTAATTAACTAGATACTTTAAACCATTCTGAAATGGTGAAAAATTAATTATAAAAAGAAACTGGTGCTCTCACTGTGCCTTTGCTAGAATAACCTTTTTGAATTTGTTAATAATTACTGTGGTGCGACGCCATTTTCTAACTAGAAAGATACATGATTGGTGATCACGCTTATATGCTCGTTGTCAAGGAGATCTAAGTTAAATACAACATTGAAAACTAACCTCGAGCGTAGGCAGGGGCGGTTTCTCCGGTGAGACAGGTGAGGCAGTGCCCCACCATAAAATGAGAATAGAAAAAATCTAAATTCAAAACTAACTAAAATATCAATTTAAAATTTTTTATTTTTTATTTAAAATTTAGCCACACTATTATTAATTTCTGTTCTATTATAACTGACCATGGATCCTAATTCATAATGATCAACGCTCATTGCAGTTCAAAAACTTTAACCCGTTTTTATACATAACTCTGGCCTCTGGTGTTTTAGTTTCGTGCTTTATAACTTATAAGCTGTGTTGAGAGGCAGACCGGTACCATGCCTCAAGTGCACTTACATTCGACGGACAAAAGAGTAGTCCATGTTTAATATAAAAACGATTTACAATTACAGGTTCAGAGGAGCATGTACATTTATAAAATCAACTACTTAGTGCTAATTAATACAGGCTAACTTTTAGAGTAATCACTTTTAAATGAGCCATGAATTATTATTTATTACACTATGTAATCCGACCCGCCAAGTATAACAAACATACAGAGCATAGGGTTTTGATTTCTTTTTTTAAAATAATAATATGTCTATTCATTCGATATTGAATTTTAATACACAGTGTTATGCGGCAAATACCTAACCTAATAATTATTTAGGAACAAGAACAGAAAGAAATAAAAATTAAGAATGAGTGTTTGTTTACTCCCAGACTTTTGTATTTGCTGTGTGAGGCAAGTATTTAAACTGTCTCTCATAGTAGTTATAAGTGGATGCGATAAACCCATGCCAATGCCAACACAAAACCTTATTGTACTTTCTGGGTCTGACTCATTTCTATGACAGATTTTTAAATTGTAAATCAGTTGTTACCTACCTGTTATTCGAACATAATGTAAAATTTTGAAAATATACTTATAATCATTTAAACGTTAGCTTGATTTTCAACTTTACATACAGTGTTCGTTTTGTCTTATGCGTTATCCGTACGAGTATTCAGTTCAAATTTATCTAGTGTTAATTTTAAAAACTGCGATTGGGATGAGGTGCTTTGACTACCTTTTAGTTTAATTAATTTAGTGCGTAATTAGCGTTGCCGGTAACGGTAATAGTTATTAATTACCAGAAACATATAAGAGTCAACATCTGCCGCATATTTTTGTATGTATGCATCTTTAGCGATAGTTGTAAAATGTCAAACCAAACTGAACTCGGAAAGTGTGACGACATTGTACATTTTATAATTCAAACGTATTTACATCGTTAACCTACGAAAATAAAATACACATTAAAATTTTAGGAAGATCTTGCCCAGATCTTAGCAAATCCTTAATCAATGCAGGAAAACCAAATAGAGCATTTTCTAATTTATGGTACCAAAAATGCCCATGGTTGTGTGGTAGCACACAAATTAATAAATTGCTCTGCTTGCCGTGCGTTCTATTTCCTACGAGTAGTAAAGTAGTATGGTACAAAACCGATTACTCGGACATGAAAAATTTATCACGGCCAATTTCTAAACATGAAAAATTTAAAGACCATATTTCTTCCAATTGCAAATTACATTTGTTGGGTAAATAAAACATTATAAACGTTTTGGATAGTGCACGTGTTATTGAAATTAAAAGATATAATGAACAAGTGGCAGAAAACCGGGATATACTTAAAAAGATATTGGAGATAATCCTGTATTTGTGTTATCAAAAACTACCATTTCGTGGAAATGATGAAAGTGAATCTTCATTAAATAAAGGCAGTTTCTTAGAACTTTTATCTGTTTTCGGTAAAAGAGATCCTCTTTAAAAAAATTTATAGAAGGCGACAACGACACTCAGTCGGTGTTTTTAGGTACTTCAAAAACAATTCAGCACGAGTTAATAGTAATCTATAGTAACACTGCGGCACGATTTGAATAAAATTGAATAAAAACTTTTAACCACAAAATTTTTAAAATACTAGATACCTATTTCGACCACTATGTGTCATCATCAGTAGGAATTTGCAATTAAATAATAATTAGCTGTTGTTCCGGAACACTTCAGAGGATATTCTCCTCACAACTTAGACTGAAGTGAACCTTCCCAACATTCAATTTACTATAATGTTGCTTTAAACACCTTCGAGGATGTTCTCCTCACCCGCAGGCTGATATTCCCCACAACAAACAAGTGAGTTGTGACGTTATAACTAAAATCTACTTAATTTATATTAATTCTAAATTTGCTGAAGCGGAACCAAAATAAATCTTGCTTTCTCATTGGTTGTTGTCCAATAGGTGAAGCAAGGAGATGGCTCTATAGGCCCTTTATCAGTGTTTAAGAGGGGACCTTTATGTTTAACAATTTAAATTGATTCATAGGTATTTAAGTAGGAAAACGTTGGTACCGCTTTTAACAGTTTAACATTTTCTAGTTAATGGGGTGGCTGGTTTCAAAAATATGTTTGGCGACCTGAGACCTTTCGTATTTACCATATTTGAAGTGAGCAATGTGCTCTCTAAATCTTGTTGTTACATTCCTCTTGATCTGACCAATATATTTTTGAAAACACACTGGCCCTGAACAACTAATTTCATAAATCCCTGACTTTTGCAATTTTTCCACCTCGTCTTTTGGATTACCTAGCAAATCTTTAATTTTATTAGTATTACTGAAAGCAATTTTGAAATTAATCTGTTTGAATATCTTATCATGACCCTTTGTAGTTTTGTGAAACGGAAGTTTAACATATTTAACATTATCGTTAGAGGTGGTCGATTGCAAAGTCGTTGATTTACGGATGTTAATTCTATTTTTACACTTTCTAAAAATATTATCTATAATATCAGAAGAGAAACCCTTGAAATTCGCTATTTGTTTAATAAGAGCAATTTCCTTATTAAATCTGTTTTTATTTAAAAGGAAATTCAATAATCTATTAATTAAAAATGTAATGAAGCTAACTTATGTTTTATGCTATGATTGGAGGAAAACAAAATAAAGCGATTTACATTGGTTTCTTTTCTATAAATGTCAAATTCCAATTTATTGCCATTTCTAATTACTAATGTATCTAAAAGGGTAATTGTCCATTATTCTCTAGTTCATGCGTAAATTTTATGCTTTGAAATTTTGAATTCAATTCCTTAAGAAAATCATCAACATTTGTTTTAGAAGTATCAAAAACTGCAAAAATATCATCCACGTACCTTAGCCATATTCTTGGGAAGTATTTGAGGTTTTCTTTTAACTCGGTCTCAAAGCGAGACATAAATAAATTTGCTATGAATGGTGATAGGTTATTTCCCATTGCAGTTCCTCCATGTTGTTCGTACAACTTGTTGTTGGATTGAAAACAGTTCTTAGACATGCAATGCGAAACAAGCTTGATATTGTCCTCAATTTTATCAACATCAATATCACTATCTATAAGAACATCCTTTAAATATGTTAAAGTACGTGGTATTGGAACACTAGGGAATAATGAACTGACGTCAAATGAAATTAAGATTTCGTTCTCTTCTAATGTGATATTTTTTACTTTATTAATAAACTCTAAACTCTTTAGAGTTTATTAATAAAGTAAAAAATATCACATTAGAAAAGAACCAAATCTTAACTTTATTTGACGTCAATTCATTATTCCCTAGTGTTCCAATACCACGTACTTTAACATATTTAAAGGATGTTCTTATAGATAGTGATATTGATGTGGATAAAATTGAGGACTATATCAAGCTTGTTTCGCATTGCATGTCCCAGAACTGTTTTCAATTCAACAACAAGTTGTACGAACAACATGAAGGCACTGCAATGGGAAATTGCCTATCAGCAATTATAGCCAATTTATTTATGTCTCCCTTTGAGACCGAGTTAAAAGAAAACCCCAAATACTTCCCAAGAATATGGCTAAGGTACGTGGATGATATTTTTGCAGTTTTTGATACTTCTAAATCAAATGTTGATGATTTTCTTAAGGAATGAATTCAAAATTTCAAAGCATAAAATTTACGCATGAACTAGAGAATAATGGACAATTACCCTTTTAGATACATTAGTAATTAGAAATGGCAATAAATTGGAATTTTTCATTTATAGAAAAGAAACCAATGTAAATCGCTTTATTTTGTCTTCCTCCAATCATAGCATACAACATAAGTTGACTTCATTTAACTTTTTAATTAATAGATTATTGAATTTCCTTTTAAATAAAAACAGATTTAATAAGGAAATTGCTCGTATTAAACAAATAGCGAATTACAACGGTTTCTCTTCTGATATTATAGATAATATTTTTAGAAAGTGTAAAAATAGAATTAACATCCGTAAATCAAAGACTTTGCAATCAACCACCTCTAACAATATTGTTAAATATGTTAAACTTCAGTTTTACAAAACCACAAAGGGTCTTGTTAAAATATTCAAACAGATTAATTTCAAAATTGCTTTCTGTAATACTAACAAATTAAAGATTGCTAGGTAATCCAAAAGACAAGGTGAAAAAATTGCAAAAGTCGGGGATTTGTGAAATTAGTTGTTCAGGGCCAGTGTGTTTTCAAAAATATATTGGTCAGACCAAAAAGAATATAACAAGAAGATTTAAAGAGCACATTGCTCACTTCAAATATGGTAAATTAGAAAGGTCTCAGGTCGCCAAACATATTTTTGAAACAGGCCACCCCGTTAAACTAGAAAATGTTAAATTGTTAAAAACGATACCAACGTTTTCCTTCTTAAATGCCTATGAATCAACTAAAATTGTTTAACATAAAGGTCCCCTCTTAAACACCGATAAAGGGCCCATAGAGCCATCTGTCTTGCTTTCCCTATTGGACAACAACCAATGAGAAAGCAGAATTAATTTGGTTCCGCTTCTGCAAATTTAGAATTAATATAAATTAAGCAGATTTTACTTATAACGTCACAATTCACTTGTTTGTTGTGGAGAACATCAGCCTGCGGGTGAGGAGAACATCCTCGAAGGTGTTTAAAGCAACATTATAGTAAATTGAATGTTGGGAAGGTTCACTTCAGTCTAAGTGGTGAGGAGAATATCCTCTGAAGTGTTCCGGAACAACGGCTAATTATTATTTAATTGCAAAATCCTACTAATGATGGTCGAAATAGGTATCTAGTTTTTTTTTTTAATACTTTTTGTGGTTAGGGGTTTTTTTCAATTTTATTTTATTTTATTTATCGAGTTAAAAGAATCGCTTCATCATGTCTTAAACGAACATATTAACTCCGAAATAAAATCATGCGATTATTTTTCTTGGCAAATCGATGAAACCACAGACGTATCAACTTCATCCCAGTTGTCAGTAATTATTAGGTATATCAAATATGGAACCGTAGAAGAGAGTTTCATGGTATCTTTTTATGTAAGTACCAAAAAAACCTCAGACTGCTTGTTTGAATTTGTAAATGCTAATTTTGCTAAGTTCGACTATAAGAAGAAACTTATTGCTCAAACGTATGATGGTGCTGCAGTTATGGCTGGTCACTTTAACAGGCTACAAGCACAAATTAAAGCAGTCGCTCCACAAGCTTTGTTTACACATTGTTATGCAAACGTTTTAAATTTAGTGTTAAGTAATGCTTGTAATTCAATAAAAAAACAGAATATTTTTTCAAACGTTATCCGGATTTTCTTCGTTTTTTACTAAATCGTTTAAGCGCACCGCTTTATTAGACGAAATCTGACAATGTAGACTTCCAACTAACGCTCCAACACGATGGAACTTTACATCAAGAGCTGTGCTAACCGTTTCTGCTAATAGAAGTAATTTAATAGAAGCTTTTAGTAACATAATTGAAAATGACAAGTTTAATAGTTCTACTGTTCGAGAAGCGTCAGATTTGAAAAAGTTTTTAGAAGATAATGATTTTATATTTTGTTTAGAAGTATATAAATTAATTTTTGAACAAACTGACGTAGTGTTATTTATTTTGCAACATAAGCTCCTGATACAACATACGCTAGAACCAGACTGCAATCGCTCTTAATAAAATTAAACTAGCCATAGACAAAGACGGGAAGATCTATCAGGCGGCCGTCAGAAATATAGAGCACTATTTTTTGAAATTGTAGATGTTATAATCAACAGATTGAAGTAAGATTTAGTGATCAAGGTAGAGTCCGTTTTTTAAATTGCTAAATGTAGCCAAATTTGAAGAGTATCTGGATCTGCGTAAGTTCCCTCATGAGCTACTTGATGAGTTGGAAAGTTAGTATCCATTTTTCGATAAAGTTCAACTTAAAAGTGAATTTCTGGTTATATGTGGTGACAAAGAAATATTAGGTAATACAAGTTCAACTGTGGAGATGTTTAAGTTTATGTATAAAAATGAATTACGTGGATGTATGCCAGAATTGTATAAACTTCTCAGTATTTATTTAACTATACCCATAACATCTGTATCTGTAGAAAGAAGCTTTTCTGCCCTAAAACGTATAAAAAACGTATTCTAGAAATACTATAGGACAAGAACGGCTGAATTATGTATCACAAATTGCTATAGAAAAACAATTAGTTAAAACTTTAAGTAATGATAAACAGTTTTTTGAAAATGTGATAGATTATTTTTCAAATAAAAAAAAACTGACGAATAGCGTTGGTGTTTAAGAACCTTTAAAAATAGTGTAAATGAACTTGTTCAGCTTGTAGTGCAGTTTTTAACATTCGTACATTTTACTGTGTTGAGTAATTATTTATGATTAATGCTTTGCGTTCTATTGTCATGATCGCAAAAATATTGCGTCTTAAGTATATTTCTGTACAGTTTAAACGTTCTATGTGTAGATACTTTGTATTTTGTTGCTTTTGCAAAAGTTTAAAAAATTACTTAGGCAATTTGCTATACTTGTCTCACCACTCTGTTAAAGTACGAGCCGCCACTGAGTGTATATAAATAAATACATTCCATAGAAAAAAGTACTGTTTGTTATAGTAATTAGATAGTATTTAGATTTTTATATACTAAATCAATTGCGCTGCAAAACTGCAGATTAGATTACTGTTAGAAAGCGGTATATTTATTTTAAAAAATCCCGATACTTCGTAACGCTAGTGTGTTATACGTTGTAGAAAACTATTTACAAAACAAAATTTAGTTAGGTAATTGAGATTCTATAATAAGAAAGTACTTTGAAAAATTTAGAAGTTTTGGTAATTTACATATAATGTTCAATACTTTATATTTAATTTGTTGTTGTGTGTATACGTTACTTTTGTATAAGACTGTACCACGCCCGCCTTTAATATGTGAAGAGGGTGCATTTAACCACGACGCACTTGTTCGTTAGCTTCTCTAAAGTGTAGACGCACTCGTGTCTACAACAATCTCTATATTTGTAATCTTGTGCTCTTAAACTAAATAAATAATTATATACAGTCCGACGTGCATTTGTTAGTTAATTTATTATTAACATTTGACGTAATAAACACTGGTCCTTCGAGCCGGATTATTGAATTAGCAATCACTTCGATTAACTATAATTGTAGATCACGCATCACGCTTCAGCATATCTCAAGCTCGAGTTCGCATTCTTCAACATAGCAAGGCGAAAGTAAAGGGGATGAAATATTAGATGTTTGCAGTAACAAACTGGTTTCTACCTAAGGGTTTCTTGATGCCATACAACGGTACACTCATCACAAAGCTGTAAGTCCATTCCATTTATTTTATTCACTTTCTTATAAAAAACGTATTTGTGCTAAAAGTTGGTTATTTTGTATGAATGATCTAATGAAAAATATTACAACACATTATTTAAAGTATATCAAGTAAGTGATGCATGTACACAAACCTCAACTGAAAAGAAAAATTATTTTTGCTTTCAGTGATGTTCAATGCTCTTAAATTTCAGTAACAAGTGTTTGGTAGTGAATATTGGTTTTATTCACGCTCTTTGTGTAAAAGGTTGATGCGCTCAAATATCTCTCTCTGAAAACGTATTATAACTAAGTTATTTGACTAGTTTACAGCAAAATTAGTGCCTTGTCGTACAATTATACTTCTCAAAAAGTGTTATCAAATTTTGTCGCAAATCTCTCTCTTACTCTCTCTTGGTATTTATACCGGTCTTTAAGACTACCTTTGTTTTAAAAATATTTGTATTTTTATTAACATTGCTCTTAATTATGGCGACAGAAATTGAAACATTGCGTAAAAAGCGAACAGTGCTCAAGCGAAAGGTAACAAATTTTGGAACCTTTATTAGTAATTTACAACAAATGGATTCTCTTTCTGCGGGTCAAATAATTGAATTGCGTAAACGACTAAATGATTTTATATGCTTACCGAGTGCATATGATGAAATACAAAATCTAATTGAAACCCTCTCTGAAGATTTCGATGCTGAACTTGCACATCGCGATAGTTTTGAAGAAAAATATTACGCTTTGACTACAGAAGCCGAACTTTTGTTACAAGTGACCGTTAAAAATAGCTTTGCGAATTCCGTTCTAGAATCTAAACCTCCTAGTATTGATAATTCTCCAAGGCAGTCTCCTAATTCTCTTCACTCTAGAATCTCAAGTACTAATGATTGTCCTGGGCAATCGGCAAATGCGCCTTTTGTGCGCCTTCCTGTCATAGAGCTCCCTCGTTTTAATGGCAAATCGCAAACTACTTGGATAGAATTTCGAGACACTTTTGAAAGTTTAATCAATTCCAATACTAATCTAAGTCACATACAAAAATTCCACTATTTGAAATCTTCATTGACAGAAAAAGCGGCTGACGTTCTTAGAACTCAATCGTTCAGTTCGGACAATTACGAATCAGCGTGGAAGATGATTTGTAAAAGATATAATGATAAACGTGGTCTCATTAGGAATCATGTAAATGCTCTTTTCTCTTTAGAAGTTGCCCGAAAAGAATCCTCCACTCATATCAGAAAAATAATAGACAATACGTTAGAACATTCAAAATTTCTAAATTCGTTGGTTCCCTCAGATAAATTAGGCGAAGTTATCATAACTCAAAATTTAGTTTCTTTTCTCGACTCGGTTACTAAACGTGACTGGGAAACGCACAAAAATGACAATGAAATACCTGCTTTGTCCAAATTTATCCAATTTTTGGAACAGAAAGCGAGTGTACTTGAAGCGTTAGAAAGCGAAAATATGTCGCACAAATCCTCTACAACCGCTCGTGAAAATAAGACTTTTGTTAAGCACAAAAGCGCTAAATCCTTTGTAACTAACGCTAACCTGGCTCTTTGTAATTACTGTAAAGGCACACACTCAATATATGTTTGCGAAAATTTAAAGCTTTCACTGCACATGACAGAATTTCTAATGCAAAATCTCTCAAATTGTGTCTGAATTGTCTCGCTCGTGGTCATATCAGCAAAGATTGTAAATCTCGACACTCCTGTCGTACTTGCATGGCCAAGCATAACTCTCTTTTACATATTGGTAAGTCTCCTTCGTCAGAGGTAAGCACCCCAGGCTCTTCGGGTATTTCTCAATCAATCCCTTCGGAAGAAAGAATCTCTCTAACTTCTTCGTTTGTTGATAACAACACGAACGTCTTTCTCTCTACTGCCGTCGTGTCTATCTTGGACTCTCAGGGTAAAGCCCATAATGCTCGCTTGCTTCTAGACTGCGGAAGTCAAAGTAATTTCATTACAAGTGACTTGTGCAACCGACTAAAACTCCAACGTGACAACTTTAAAATAAACGTCACTGGTTTGGCCAACTATAACTCTCAAATAAACTCAAAATGTAATGTCTCTCTAACGGCCAAACATAGTTCGTATACCTTAAAAACCTCTTGCTTAATAATAACCGCAATTACTGGCAATATCCCAAATGCTCCAATTGACACAAGTCATATAAAGTTGCCGCCAAATGTAAAATTGGCTGACCCCAATTTCAACACTCCCGGCAATATAGATCTATTGCTAGGTGCTAACTGTTTCTATGATTTGTTATGTGTCGGACAAATTTCTCTGGGAAAAGGACAGCCCAAATTACAAAAAACTTTTTTTGGCTGGATCGTTAGCGGCCCTATATTCTCTAACTCAACTTCAAATGTAGCTGTTTGTAATTTTTCCTCTAGTTATATGCTCATTCAAGATCAACTCGCAAAATTTTGGGAAACCGAAGAATGCTCTCCCAAAAAACCCATGTCAGTAGAAGAAATTGAATGTGAAAATCATTTCGCTTTCAACACTCGTAGGGAACGCGATGGTCGATTTGTCGTCACAATTCCTCTAAAAGATTCTCCGTTAAAACTAGGCGATTCATATAGTTTTGCAAAAAGAAGTCTTCTATCTCTCGAAAAGCGACTAAGTTTAAACCAGTCTCTTCGGTAACGATATTCACAATTTCTGGACGAATATCTAGCACTCTCTCATGTGTCTTTAGCGAAAGTAGACAATGCAGTTTCGGAAGGTTCATACTTTTTTCCTCACCATGCCGTGCTCAAAGAACAAAGCTCCACTACCAAAATACGAGTTGTATTTAATGGTAGTGCTCCCTCAAACACTGGCTATTCGTTTAATGATATACAAATGGTCGGTCCTGTAATTCAACGAGACTTATTCTCCATCTTGCTCAGTTTTCGATCTCATAAGTTTGCCATATCTGCCGATATACAAAAGATGTATAGACAAATACTTATTAACCCCTCGCAATTACCTCTGCAACAAATATTATGGCGAATGAAGCAACTAATGAAATTCATAGTTATAATTTGAGGACTGTAACTTATGGCACTGCTGCAGCCTCTTTTCTTGCAATTCGCTGTCTACACCAGCTAGGAATTGAATGTGCAAATACGCACCCAAAAATCTCCAAAATCATAATGGAGGATTTCTATGTAGATGATATTCTCACGGGTGCGGATTCCTTGAAGAAGCTCAAGAAATATGTGAGCACTTACCAAAATTCTTTTATCAGGTTGTTTTCCGTTAAAAAGTGGATATCTAATGACCCTCGTGTATTGAAGGATGTTAATCCGACTGATATACACCGGACTTCTTAGAAATTGGATCTCATAACCATACAAAAACTTTGGGTCTATATTGGAATTTTGAAAATGACAATTTGGCTTTTCTCATATCCTTCTACAAATGAACGGATAACGAAACGAAGTATACTCTCAAAATCTCCCAGATACTTGACCCTCTCGGCCTGTTAGGTCCCTGTATTCTAATACCAAAAGTACTACTTCAACAGTTGTGGTTAAACAAGACCGGATGGGATGAATCGATATCTCTAGATTTGCATCAAAATGGATTCAATTTAGGACTGAGCTGCCTGAATTACATGAATTAGAAATTTTCGGCATGCAATGTGTCTAAACCCGACGGTTATCGAACTGCATGGATTTTGTGATGCCAGCACACAGGCATACGGCGCCTGTATCTATATAAGGTCAATCGATATCGATGGCGTGATATCTTGTCACCTACTGTGTTCAAAAAGCAGAGTAGCTCCTCTCAAAACCCTAACCATTCCTAAATTGGAGTTATGTGGAGCCGTTCTCCTCTCAAAATTGGCGTATACTTCAGTAAATGCGCTAAAGAGCAAGATAGATCGTTGTTATTTATGGACAGATTCCACAATTGTCCTTGGATGGTTAAAAACAGCACCTCATCTATTAAAAACCTTTGTGGCTCACAGAGTCGCTGAAATTCAACATATTTCTCGCAATGCCATTTGGTCGCATGTGCCTACTCACAACAATGCTGCTGATCCACTGTCACGCGGACTCATGCCCTCGCAATTAAAAGTATGCGATATTTGGTGGAACGGTCCCAATTTTCTCTACAAACACGACATTGAATTTAATAATTTAATCATCTCAGAAACAAGGCTTCCTGAAATGAAAGGGGAAGTCACCTCTTTAATAATAAGCTCGAGTGGACATTTTCCTATAGAAAATTATTCAAATTATAATAAGCTTGTAAGAACAATTGCATATTGCTTGCTTTTTGTTAACAATTGTTCCGTGAACTTTGATTTGAGGACATTTGGCCCACTATCTGCAAAGGAAATCGATTCCGCACTTATGCGTTTGGTTAGAATTGCTCAATTAGATTCCTTTGGAGAAGAAATAAAATTGCTAAGTGCTCAAAAATGTATACCCCTGCGTAGCAGGTTAATAGCTTTGTCTCCTGTTCTTGATAACCAAAGTCTGTTACGAGTAGGGGGGCGTATTCAAAATTCTGAGTTTGAATTTGATAAAAAGCACCCTATTATTTTAGACGGTCGCCACTCTCTTTCCAAATTGTTAGCCGCATGTGAACATGTTCGGCTTTTGCACTGTGGTCCTCAGTTACTCCTCTCATACATAAGAGAACGTTTCTGGCTCACCCATGGCAGAAACTTGGTTCGACAAGTTGTGCGTAATTGCGTTAAATGCTTCCGTTGCGCACCAAAAACAATCGATACGATAATGGGCAATTTACCACGTGATAGAATTTCACCAAACTTGCCTTTTGCCGTTGTCGGTACCGATTATGCTTGGCCCATGCTAATTAAATATAAAAGTGGCCGTCGCGGTACGACTACTAAGTGCTACATATGTATTTATGTCTGCGTTGCTACAAAAGCTGTACACCTTGAGCTTGTTAGCGACTTATCTGCGCAAGCTTTCATAATGTGTTTGAGAAGATTTATTGGTCGTCGCGGCAAACCCTCCAGAATATACTCGGACAACGGCACCAATTTTGTCGGTGCGAACTCTAGTTTAAAGGAATTACATAACTTTGTTAAGATGAATAAAGACGCGTTAGTTAATACTACTTCAGAGAAAGGTATTGAGTGGCACTTCATACCTCCTCAATCACCTCACTTTGGGGGCCTTTGGGAGGCCGGTGTTAAGAGTGTGAAACATCATTTAAAGCGCTCCATTGGGAATTCTCTACTTACCTTTGAAGAGCTGTATACTCTTTTAGTGCAAATCGAATCCGTTCTTAACTCCAGACCACTTTGTCCACTATCCTCTGACCCTGAAGACCTAAACCCCTTAACCCCAGCTCATTTCTTAATCGGGCGGCATATGAGCACGATACCACATCCAGATGTTACTGACACTGCTCCAAATCAACTAAAGAATTTTGCTCGGATACAACAACTGCAACAGTTATTTTGGAAAAGATGGAAACTACAATATGTTGCCGAACTACAGCTTCGCACCAAATGGCAGCATATCAGATCTGGTCAATTAGTGATTATCAAGGACGATAATACTGCAGTTGTTTCTTGGCGTCTCGGACGTGTAATAGACGTTCACACCGGAAAGGATCTAGTAAACCGCGTTGCTACAGTAAAGACCTCAAATGGGCTTGTTCGTCGCTCATTCGCAAAGCTCTGCCCATTGCCGGAGTGCGTATATTGAATGTGCTTGTTTAACATTTTATTGTTGTGCGCAATAGTGCATTAAAGTTTTTGTGCTCTTTGTTCATTCTACGTATGTTAGTTTGTTAGCTTAAGGCTATATTGATTTAAAAAAAATAATTTTTTTTTGGCTCACCTTTTTTGGGCCCCACTTTATGTTCAATACTTTATATTTAATTTGTTGTTGTGTGTATACGTTACTTTTGTATAAGACTGTACCACGCCCGCCTTTAATATGTGAAAAGGGTGCATTTAACCACGACGCACTTGTTCGTTAGCTTCTCTAAAGTGTAGACGCACTCGTGTCTACAACAATCTCTATATTTGTAATCTTGTGCTCTTAAACTAAATAAATAATTATATACAGTCCGACGTGCATTTGTTAGTTAATTTATTATTAACATTTGACGTAATAAACATATAATAATGATGCTTTTTCAATATAATCTTAAATTAGGATAAAGAATTAAAATAGTAAAAAACCTAGAACATTATATATAAACAGAAGTAAACAGCAGGATACACCTTTTTGCATTAAACTCAAAAAAATTACAGCTAGATACTCGGGAAATAACCGGCATATTAAAGTTATTTGTACTAAGCATTTAATCATAGAATCGGGCTGTAACATCCAACAACCATCATTATCATTAGGTCTTCAGTCCCAAAACTAGTTCGTCGCGTACTTCAATAGTTTTCTATTCTGGGCTAACTTACACATTTTCCTGAAATTCCCACAACTTATATCTTTCACTATCGGCGTGCATTAGCCTGATCTAAATCTACCTCTGCCTTTTCCCTTTCTTTACTTCAAATATTTCCCGCGCTAATCACTTATGCTTTAGTATCTCATATCATTTTATCCCTGCTATTGATCTGTTTCATTAATAACTGCTTCTAACTCTTCCTCGCTAAATACTAATATACCGCTGTATCATATGCAAATCTGAGCATTTCAGTCGCTTGTCTCTGCATAATAATTTCAAATATCTTTCTGGATTGGACAGTATTCGTTATCACTTCGATATACAAGTTAAAAATTGACGAGGATAAAGCGCATCCCTGTCTAATCCCTTTCATAATATTTATTTCTTTATGTTCCCTCTCTAATTCCAATGTTTGCTTTTTGTGTATCTATGTACTATCCGTCTATCCTTAAAATTCATTCTTATCTTTTTCAGTATTTCTAACACTTTTTCTCATTTTACATTGCCAACTAGTTTTCAAAATCTGCAATCTTTATAAACACGCTTTCTAATTTTTCTATTGTTTTCTCCATTATAACTCTTAAAGCCAAAATGACCTTCCGTGTTCCCCTGTTTAGCCTAAACCCAAATTGATATTTTCCTAATACTTCTTCAGCTCGTTTATCCATTCATCTTTGTACAATTCTAGTTAATATTTTTGACACATGTGCTGGCAAATTTATTGTTCAAAAATGTTCACATCTCTCTACACCTCTATTTTTTGGTATAGTGACTATGGTGTTGTTTGAAATTTTTTGGTATCCGTCTGTTTCATACATATAGCTTACAGGTTTGAAAAAATGTTTTGTTACTACTTGTCTAGCGGCTTTTACAGTTTCCGCTTGCACCTTGTGTGCTTGTACCTGGTGTCTTATTAGTTTTCAGTCTCTTTAATGCTAATTCAAATTCATTTCTAAATATAGGATTAGGGATTGACACGAACCGAACAGGTTTGAGGTTCGGTTACCGAACCGAACCGGACATTTTATTTTCGAACCGTACCTCGAACCGGACCGGCAAATTTTTTGAACCGAACCGAACCTAACTCAAGGTTCGGTTCGGTTCGGTTCGAAAGGATCGATTTTTTAAATAAAAATTTAGTTTAAAAATTTAATTTTCACTAAAAACATGTCATTTCTCCCAAATGCATATTAAAAAAATTTCTAGTCGCAAGCATATAAGAAATACAACGATTTTCTAATGTACATGGTCTCGAGTTTTAAGCCAATAGGTAAAAAATGTAATAGGTATTAATTAGTGTTACATATCTAATAAATTTTGTCATCACGTTTGTAGATCAAAAAGTTCTCGTTATTTCTAATTGTTGTTTGTTTATAACTAGTATTTGATATTAAAGAACTCGAAATGATTTTGAAAATTTAGTTTTAAAAACAAGCTTGTTTTATTTAACGAACAGAAGTGGTGTTGAAAACTATCTTAAACATATACAAGCCGACGTCACGGTCTAGAGACTACAGCAGTTTTCAGAATTAACGAAACAATTTAATTCTTAATTAAGTATGTATTACTAATCCATCATTTTGAATTTTTTACTTTTGTATGAAAACCAGCTCTCTATTAATATTAAAAAATGTAACCTTGTAGCAAAAACTAATCTCCTTTTCTTTTGTACATAATCGCTCAACAAATGGTGTTACAAAACGCATGGTACCATACTATTTACTGTTTAATTAGTGTGACCATTACCACCAACGTCCTCAGAAGTATCCGATACTCCAGAAGGATGACCCTGAACTTTCTCTCAAAACTAAGGGTTGAAGTTTATGACTCATGGCGGCATAAACTTTTCAATCAATGCCGGCATAAAATAACACAGTATAATGCAAATAATAAGCAGACATAATGCCCGTGCCATAAATACTGTAATATTTTATTATGAAAAACTTAAACGCCATTTGAGGTAGATTTACAATTCTTTCCGAAAACCATCTGATATTGTCTTTTAAAACAAATAATAATAATAAAGATAAACTGACAAACAGCTTTTTGTTTGTACTGTATAAGAAATCTGCAACACCTTATTGTCTTGATACTCTTTTTATAATAACTAAAACTACAATAAAAGTAATCGCAAAGATCGTGTGATACCGTTTTTCACGGTAAAACGACATTAGTAAAAATCATTAATTATTAACACATTTTAAATTTTAGAGGTGGCTTTCACTATTAACGTAATTGTAAGTACGCTTTGCTAAAGATAGTACGTATTGAAAAATCAAACCTGGACAAATAGTATTAATATGATTTATGCTACTAAAATCTAAAACAAATTTATTTGAAAGTAGCAACTACTAAATATAAAAACTACATTAAACATTTAAATTGTTGTAGTTGAACGCGCTAATTGTTTAAAATATCAAAATGTCGAACCGGTTCGGTTCGGTTCGAGGTCGGTTCGTTTTTTTCGAACCGAACCGAACCGAATCGAAATATATTTTTTCGAACCGAACCGGACTAAAAAGTTTTTGAACCGAACCGAACCTAGGGCAAGGTTCGGTTCGGTTCGGTTCGAATACATCACTAATAGGATATCCCAAGTCATCTTTTTCAATGTCTGTTTCCTCTTCTAGTGCTTCTTGTTCCTGTCCTACATATAAATTCCCTATATATTCTTGCCATTTAACTACTTTCTCTACATTTTCTATAATAAAACCACCCCCCCACGCTATTTATATGTTTGTTATTTGGTTTCATATCTCTAAAATTCTTTTACCCTTTCTACGATTCGTATGTGACTCCTATTTTCACCTTAATTTGTACTTCTATACACTATTTATCAATTTATTTAGCTTTCTTGTATTTGCGAATAATTTTCTACGACTTTGTATCTCTGTTTTCTTGTTTGGTCTGGTCTGTTTTTGTATTTTTGCCTTTCCTTTATTAAATTCAAAATATCCTTTGTTGGTCATGGTTCCTTATTTTCTTTTTGTTTATACCCCAGAATATCTCTGACGGTCATGTCTAAGCTGGATTTTATGTTATTCCATTCTGTTTCTAGTTCCGTAATATCAAAAAAATTTTCAATCTCTTTCAGAAACTCTTTTGACTTTCTCTCATATCTATTGCCGATGTCTTTATCTTTTAGTTTCCCAAAAAAAGAGCTTTTTTATGTTTTTTTTTTTAAATTTTTAAATTTTTGCGCAACCATTATTGTTACTATGTTGGGGCATGTATATATATATATATATATATATATATATATATATATATATTTGCTTCGGGACAGCTTCTACACTCTTTTACTTGACTCTAGTAATTATAAATAGGAACAATAATTAAACCGTTATATGTTTAAGTGTGGGGAGGAATTGGGGCTTCACACGGATAGAATGACATTGATCTGAACTATAGGACATTTAAAGCGTCCTGATCGGTATTGCACGTAAAAGTGTGAGAACAAAATTTGAAGAATGGAGAGTAGAATGTAACGCTTAAGTTCGATAAAAGATAGTTAATTAAGAAGGAAATTGGGGTGTGTACACAGTGGACCGTAGGCTTCTCGGTGTGAGTGGCCTGCGTTGAACTGTCTTTGAACTTTGCTGAATAAGTAGACCAGAGAATTCAAACACGTGGGTATTGTGGAATTTATATTCGCTCCGGTCGGGCATCGGATAATGATTTTAGTCAATACAAAAGGTGACGAACTAATTTCAAACTTCAACAAAAGTTGGATTTAAATAGATGGAATAAGCTAACCTACATTTCGATTTAAGGAAAAAGGCGAATCATTTGCGTCCCTGGACGTCCTTAATTCAAGCGACAATGAAGTAGAATTTAGCTGTCAGTACTGTTTGAGGTCTTTCTTTTGTCTACGCTTTATAAATATCTACATGTGTAATGGTAAATATAAGTTTCTTTACAATGACGACAAGCTTCCTTTAAAAATTTCACAATCTGCCAGCTTTTGCCGTAATGAATCTAACGAAATGCGTTTCTCTAAAACAAGTGACAATTATTCAATGAAGTAATAAGCAACTGATATTTATTGTTTTGGTACATGTCATAAATAACATCCCTGAAAGTACTCCCTGAAAGTACTCCTTAATTAGCTATAGCTACCGTGTTGTTCACTGTAGTGAGGCTTAAATTTAATGCGGCACTCACACGAGATATGTTTTGGGTCTTTGGAAACCTTTTTTTAAAAAGACTTTATTTCCAAATTAACACTCTTATCAAATGTATTTTAATTTATTAATTACAAAATGACTTTATTTCTTCTAAGACACTTGAACGTTTATATACATTAAACATTAAGTACTATAAGTACTATAAGTTACCAATCAGTCATCAATAATTAATAATTACAAATGAGTAGCTTGAACAGCCAACAATGTTAAAGTTGTGAACCTCAAGACTGACTGGCTATCTTGGGCTCCTGAAGGTATTTATGCTATCCCTGCGCTTACATCACTTTGTGGGAAATGCAAATCTCATATCTGCTATTCCTTGATGCAATACAAAACATTGCATTTTAATAATCTTAATTCTAATAATTGCTGTTTTATAACCTACTGTGAGCTGCACCTGCAGTGTCATATTACGTCTGGAATACAAATTAACTGTTTCTGTTCTCATGTCTGGTTTGTAAACTTTCATTATCCTTTTATTATCTCCTTCTATTATACAATGTAACAATCATTCTTAAGATTTAATAGTTTCAATTAAATATATTATATATATTAATTTGGGGGATATGTAACTCACTCTGTAACAAAATACAGGTATTGCTAATTAAATAATACGTTTTTAAAACATATTAAACCCCAAAGTTTTACCAAAAAATGCATATGTTAAATGAATTAGAACAATAACAAATGTATTTTAAAAAAGATATTTAGAATTAAATCACGAACATGCAGTTTGTATTTACAAAAAAATATTTTGGCATCCAATCGGATAGGTCTGGCGTGTTTGGACCACAATTAAATTACTTATCAACAATACATGTTGTTTGCATATACGTTCAAAAATAATACAAAAGCTTTCACATGTTAGATATGCATTAAAATATAATACTTTTCAATATATTCTGTTACGTATGACATTGACTTAAAAAAATGTGGTCATGTAAAATGTAAGTGTTATGTGCAGATTATAAGACAAATAAATTGAAATACATATAAATTTTGTTAATTGTAGCATTTAAATGTCTTTTAAATAAGGAAACCTTTTTTGCGATATCCTTTAAAAATAAAAATAATTACCAAAATATGAGTCGGTCGTTTAGTTACTTTTACAAATTAAATATAGACACTAATATAATAACCATGCATAAAGATACAAAATGTGTTTTGTTGGTAATTATCACAATACCTTAACATATGTGCCTCTTTTCCCTTTGTAGCTAACCAAGTATCTCATAAAAATAAATAAGAAACCTTGGAAAATACAGATATCCCTAATTTAAGTATTTGATAAATCTACTTGTATACCTTTTACCCAATGACGCAACTGAATTTTAGATTTACCCGACACAGTTTTACAGGACAAATATAAATTTCCGTTGTTGATGCAAACGGTCTCAGAACAGACCCCGATGCAATGACCATATTCTGCACATGCTTTGTACAAACATCCATATTGGTTTATTATAGATGCACAGCAATTAACTTCACACACTTGTGACTAAATTACTATTAAAAAATAAGACAAACGTGTAAATAATTCTTTACACATTATTTTCGAAAACAAAAATATTTCGGGCATTACTAATACGATATGTTACTAAAAATTACTAAAAAGATAAGACAGTTTCTTCTTGTCGCTATCTCGTTTTATTGATCCTTCTGACTGCGCCGACGTTAACTTACCAGATGTACAACTCTAAAGTTACAATGTCGATGCACTGCCTCAAATCCACCCGACTTGAGACGCAATAGAAACAATAGTCAACAGTGAAACGCGAACCGCAAATGACAAAATACACAATAAAGAATGATACCACAATGATAATAGTATCTATATTAACTGTCTAATATATAATAGGAAATGTGAAACAAATTCTGCATATTTTGAAGTAGCTGTGCGATAATTATACACAAAATTTGCGCAAGAATTTTAATATGGTACAATTTATTAAAGAATTGATATATGTTTTTATGCGAGTATACACTTTTTATTGAGATGGCCTTGATGTATATAAGTGTTTATAGTAATATCTTGAAACCTTCCAAGATTCATTTAAATACCATTATCAATTTTATTTTTATTTTGAGGCGCAAACCGATGTCTCTTTTTGTATTTCAATTACTTGTTTTTATTTCAGACATACCCTGTTCATAGTCAATCTTTTGTTATTAGAGATATCTATCTTGGGGGTTCTTACACCATCCCTAGGGTCATAACACCTAGTGCTAACAGGGATATAGTAGCGCCCTACTTTAATATTTTTACATTTTAATTTTACAGTGCTCCTTCCTGCTCATCGATGAACGCTGGAGTAAAGTCCAGAGTTAGTAATTAGACCTTTATTATCTTAGACACGGGCAAAAGTAGCTACAATTTATTATATTCTGTCATATTTCCCCAAATATTACAATTCCTATTGTTGATTAATTATAGTGGTATATTTATTTTATTCTTTGCTTTTTAGGTGTGGTTTCAAAATAGAAGAGCAAAGTTTCGTAAACAAGAAAGACTGGCCCAACAGAAAGCGTCTAGTAATTCTTCTACAGATGGAACAAATACACAAAGCAGTGTAAAAACAGAGTCTAGTTGTACGTCAAAATCTAGTCTTAATACCAAGGATATTAAACCAGGGTCACCCAATTCGGGTAATTCAACTACGCCTAATTCTAATACTAGTATTTCATCACATCACTCTTCAAATGGAGATATTAAACCTATTAACGGTAGTGGTAAGTACAACTACAAAAATCAAAAATTTGTGTAATAGTTTTGCCAGTATTATAAAATTTTGCAAACGTGATAAATGGATTTGGCCGCAAATTAATGTTTCAGGATCCTTTACTGCTCTTTACAAAACAGGTTATAAACTTAGGACGATATACATAACGGCTGCTTAGTAATTTTTCGACAATTTGGTGCTGTTTTTGCAACCACATAAGCAAAAACCTTTCCTTTTTTAGAAAAACTTGAATAAAGTACTGGATAATGTATTTCACGTTCTTCGAGATAGTTTCTGTTTCCTCATAAAATACAAGAGATTTTTTAGGGTTTGAGGCGTTCTGGTAATAACATTAGTCAAGTATAAAAATGATTTGTTTATAAACGGTAACTGGCACTTTCTTGGGCTGTACATCAATGTAACCGCTTTTAGAAATGTTTGGATTATTTTAATTCAAAGACTTGTTGGACTAGGGTTTTTATTTGCTTGTAAATGTTAAAAACTTTATTGACGACCGATAATGTCGATCTCGACCAGCAACAGTGACCAACAATAATGACCACGTTTGGCGACGGTTATGGCGAGCGGCGATCGCGCTAACAACCATGAAAGGGGACAGCAAAAGACGACTGGCGGTAATGAAGTCTATGGCAATAGTCGACGTCGACGGCAACAGGCGACTACCAATGACGAGCGACAGCGACGATGACTACCGGCAACCGGCAAGGGCGGTAGTGATTAACGAAGACATTTAACGACCCGAAACAACGAGGGCAGTTAGGGGGGGGGTCTACCGTTGACACTGATGACTGCATTGCTGGATGTAAGATCATTGTTTTACATCTAGTTAGGACAACTTATCACCGCTAGGAAATGATCACGACAATGTATGTATGGCCGTTACAATTATTCATCGAGTGTTATACCTTTTAACAAAACTTCATATTCCCGAAGAAATAAATATTTCAAACCGGTAGGATAATAAGCCTGGAAGCAGTCAAATAACGCTAAAAAAAGAATTTATGAGGTAATTATTGCAATGCAAAGTATTAAGGTTCTATTTAATGATCATATCCTATAGAAACGGAGGCGTCAAAGAAGGGGCCTAGACCAACATGATTTATTGTTAAAAGGAACACCTCTTGTGTATGACACAGTATTAAAGCTGGAAATTAGTTATTTCCAGAGAACAGTCTGAGTTATTAGCTTACTAAAAATGGAACAAAACCTTTTAAATAAATTTTGTCTACGAATAGGTCATTGCCATGCAACAGACGGAAGACAATTTGAAAACCTAATTCAGTAAAAGAAAAGCCTGTCTTATAGATAGCATAGAGAATTTCGTATTATCAACAACTGTGGGATTGCTGAACTGCAGGGACTTTATTTCGGTTGACATTTAATTCTTTTTTAATGCTCCACCCGAAGGTATTACATTGGCCAGGAAGCAAGTTTTCTTTACCTTGAAATTTTGAATTTTTCCGAATTCTTGTTGTTCCAAGCATGAAGGAATTCTTTAACGTGCGTGACAACACTCACACTCGGGACCTCCCATTTACCTCTCATCCGAGAGAAGGCGTGTTTTTGTGAAAATACTTGTCTAACATTTCTCAAGCGAACCATGTCGGGATTCAATCTCGTGACCTTAGTCACACCCGTACCAACTACACCACGCAGCTACCTACATGTGTCATACTCCTACATTTAATTTTCCAATGCTCCACCCAAAGTAACTACATTGTCCAGGAAGCGATTCTTTTTACCTGGAAATTTGTTGAATTTTGGCGAACTCTTGCTGCTCCCAGCAAGACAAGCATTTTTAACATGCGCGGCAACACACGCGGGATCTAGATTTTAGCTCTCATTCGAATAAGGGCGTACTTTTGTGGTAATCTAATCTTTTCCAAGCGGACCGTGGCGAGAGTGGAACTCAGGATATTGGACATAGTAGTCACACCCATACCAACTACCCCACGGAACCGCATACATGTGTGCTACCACCGCTTTGTTGTGAATCCCGGCACGGTCCTCTTGAAAAATGTTAGGCAAGCATTTTTCAAAAAAATACGGCCTCGTTAGGATGTGAGGTAAATTGTAGATTCCGTGTGTGAGTGTTGTCACGCACGGTAAAGAATCCCACCATGCTTGTAACAGCAAGAGTTCGGCAAAAATTTAAAATTTCCAGGTAAAAAAAATTCGCTTCCCGGCCAATCTAGTACCTTCCTGTGGAGCTTTAAAAATCAACTGTAGTATACGCCATTTATCAGGCGGCTCCCTGTCTTAGTTGGTATGCGTGTGAGTACTAAGCCTAAGGTGTCCCGGGTTCGAATTCCGCTTGAAAAATGAAAGGCGAGTATTTTTCACAAAATTACGCCTTTATTCGGATAAGATATAAAATGTAGGTCTGGGTTTAAAAGAATAAGGGTTTGAAAAAATTTTAAATTTGTAGGTAAAAAAAATTGCTTCCTGCTTAATGTAGTTCCTTTGGTTGGAGCACTGGAAAATCAAATTTAGTGTATCCCTCTAATTCAAAGCGTTCTAATTTTCTGGTTCCCAAAATTTTCATAAAAATTACTAATAAGATATTATAATTTTAGTATCCGCTTTGTATAATTGTAGTATTCTATTTATTTAACGTTTATCTAAGTGAAATGGATAAAGCCGAAGAGATTCAGTTTATATTTTATTTCTCGTTAACGTATTAAGAAATTTCATCTAACCAACTTTCAAATAAATGGGTATAGTTTAGTTGAAGGTCAAATATAATTCAATCGTGTCTTTTGTTTGCCTCCAGCAAGCCACTTTCTGCTTGGTTGCGTTCCACGCTACGATTTTACAACAGGTTAGATAGAATTTCGTGTAGTTAAGATGTGGAAAGTTTTGAATATCGGCGATCTTCGCATCGCACCTGATCGACATTGAAATTTAACACAAATATGTAATTTATACCTTATTGTCCATAATACAATTATTTATTTTGAACAAGAATTATAAAGTGAATTACACTTTCTTATTTATAACCTTTACTGGTTGTATATTGCACTTAAAACTTTGTAAATCAATATCAGATCTGGTATCGGTATTAACCTAGATAAAGTAATATTTAATATCAATGAAATACTAGTTTGTCTATGAATTTGATAAAGGCAAGAAACTGATCTATGTTTGTTTTTTACTAAGTTTACAAAAATTATTCAAATATCCTACGGAACAAAATAATTGAACGCTTTCTAGAAATATTTATTTTTCATAAATAAGCAAGCATAATACTTGATTTTTCAATACATGTATAAAACTGATTATATCAAATTTTCAACCAAACTCACGAAGTAAGTTAGATTAATATAATCGCTACGTCGTCGTCATCACCGCCGTCGTCCATTGCCATATTCTCATAATGATACAATAAATGATATATATGTTCCTTGTTTAGTTTTTTACGCTGATTACAAATATGCTATACACTTTTCGATATCTCATTAAGTTTTCGAGATAATCAAATTTATTTGAGAAATGTTAACAGTACAAACTAATATAAACTTTAATAGATATCCTATATAATAATTATAATTCATGTTTAAATTAAGATTTATGTTTGTTTGCGTGATGCTGGGAGCTTATATCATTAAGTAGTCCTACTCAAACTTGATTAAAACAATAATATTTATTAAATTATATTTATAATAATAAAATTTTGTTTAACATTTAAGTATTAGTTATTTAATTTATTTAAAATATATAATTTCTTTTTATAAAATTTCCGTAAGTTTAGTTGTAAGGCGTTCATGCGTCTTAGATTTTTTATTATTTTTGGTAACATTTTGGAACCATCTAATAAGAGAAAGAATTCGTTCTTACTTGGTGATTAATTTCAGAACTTATTTATGCTCAAAACTGAGTGAAATATCTACATTCGCACAAGTAGTGTGATGGTATTAATTTTAACTCCAACCGAAACCTAAGTTTCATATTTTTAATGTTTTGGTATATTTTTGTAAAGAGACGCAACCTGCTATTTTATGTTATTTGTTCAACCTCATGTTTTATTTCAGGTATAGAGGTTGTTCCGATTTAAGTAAAAGCCTTCATGGTTTTAAAACGTAATTTGTTCGTTGAAGTTTCTACACTTTTATTCAACGATATTTGCTAGTTGTTTGTTTTTCTTATAAGTGTAGTGGCGCCTTGGCTTATTCGTTATTTATTGGACGAACCCATTGAAGTAGAGTTCAGCGCTAGTCCCGAAGTCTCCCAAAAGTCAGTTACCATTTATGGATACAAATTTCATCTTATGTTTGACTTTCGTGAGAAGTTGGCATAGTGTCATGTACCCTCTTCTACACTACTAGCCAACGCAACAACACCTAGATAATTATAAAAGCTATAACTTCTAAAAAGCTCGCCCAGTCGGCGGTCTGACCGATCGATCGAGATTAGTTATTCCTGAACTTCCGTCTAGGTGAAGTCTGGGTCAAAGTGATGTGTTGCCAGACATAGGGGACCTGATTCTGCTACAGATGTGGCTCAACTACTACAATCCCGTCTTCAAATCGATCAGGGGTCACCTCGCACGACACAAATACGAGGTGGCCTAAGTCCTGTGTAAATCGCTACAGGCCCGTGTAGCAATAGGGCTTCTTTTTGGTGGTTTGCTCCACACTGTGAATTAGCATAATCATGATCACGTGGGATTTAGGCCGCATTGACGAACGCTCATCCCCAGTGTGTTGTAGTGTTTAGGCCAATCACTGGATCACTACAAGTGCTAGGTTTATTCTGTCACAGAGCCCGATGACAGCGAACGATTGCTCGCACAGTAACACTGCCTCTTCTTCCCCATCCGTCGCTTGGGGTCGCGCCCGCTGGGTAATCATCAACCACACGGGATGATTCTGTATGGTTCTTCAGGATCTTAATTAATTAACTTGAATCGGTTTATATGGTGGCTAGACCCGTACAACATCAACCTACAGCAATTAAAAGACATATTTTATTCATTGACGACATTTAGCTTGAAAAGATTATTAAAAGGCAGATAATTGTATTCGTAGCACTCGATATCATTATGACGTTGACGATTGCAGCGTGCGCGAATCGCACAAACTTGTGAACACAGGACCCGACTATTAATTTGCGATCTTCATATAATATTTTGCAAGTATTTTGTTTAGAAACCTGCAAAAATGTGTCATCAGTAATAATCTAGAAACCAACTATTTACAGGTTTACAAAACACTTATTTTGATAGATCGTCTTAACGTAAACGAATGGAAAAAAATTGGCATAAGTAATACTTGATCTTCTTAAGTAGATAGTATAGAGGCAAGTTTCGAACAAAATTGGTAATAAATTAAGTATAATCAGCTATTAATTAACTACAAAAGGTTTAGCTGTAAGCAATTTCAATTATATGATAAAACCATTTCGAATGGACCTGCACCCTGCCGAAGTTCTAGATTACTAGAACTGGTGAAATGGCTTGCGTGTTCTAATGAGCTACAAAAGCCAAACTGCAGGTACAACCAAAGTAGTAGGGTTGTTAGTGAGGATCCAGACTAAGACAGGTCTCCGAAAGAGGGCAGCGGCTCTTTCGGTACTTAGATTGACAGAGACTATAGGGGTCGGTATGGCAGTCTAAGACAGACTACCGCGATATGAAAGGCAACGGAAAACCACCACATTACCTCCCAAGTACACAGCGTACTTAATTTGAAATAACCATCATGGCATTTTCGGGGGTAAAAGATTCCGGAGTTAAAATAGTCCCACATTCGGATGTCCAAGAGGGGATTACTTCAGAGGATGCGATCGGAAAGTCCAAAATAAGAGTCGGGAACATTTTGCCAGTCGGAGAAGTCGTAGAAGTATAAAGCAAGTAGGTAAGCTAGAAAACTTAAAAATGGAAATGAATAGGTTAGCACTAGTCATAGTAGGGATCAGCGAAGTTGGGTGGCCAGCGGTGGGGAATTTTTGCAGTGGAGACTTCATGGTAATTCATGCAGGAGCAGAGGAAAGAAATTTGGGTGTGCGGATAGTTATGCGAAAAAAGATAGGATACTGTGTAGAAAATTACTTACAAAAGAACGAAAGAGTACTCATGGTTAGATTAGAATCTAAACTGGTAAATACAGTAATAATACAAGTATACATGCCCACCTCTAGCTACAGTGATGAAGAGGTAGATGCGATCTTCAAAGATATCGGAAACATACTAAGATAGGCAAAAAGACACTGACCACAAAATCGTAATTATGAAAGCCGCACTTAAATTTAAAAATTTGAAAAAAAGAAACGGAAAAAGGCACTTTGACTTTGAGAAACTAAAAGGTACAGATATTCAAGAAAGATTCGAAAAAAGGTCAAATGAAGTCCTAAGTGGTTTACAGTAGAACCAAAGAATCTCGTCTATTAAAAGTAAGCTGCACATGTGGCATATAAGCAATATCCAAATATTGCTACTTATCAAACATTTGCTTCTCTAAGAACACGATGTAAAATACTTGCAAAAACTGGTTATGCGAATTATATTAATGATATTAATGACAAATTAACTACCGATCCTAGAGCCTTTTGGGCATTTTTTAAAAACAAAAACTCTTTATATGGATTACCGCATAGTATGTTTCTTGAAGACCACAAAAAACTCAGGGTAAAGATATTGCAATCTTGTTCTGTGATTACTTCTCAACTGTGTACTCTCAAGAAGAAAATTTATTATATACAAGCACACCAAACAACATAACTTAATATGATATATCTTATCCTCAAATTACTAAGGCTATTATATATAAGAAAATATCAACTCTACCAAATAAATTAACAGCAGGTCCTGATGACGTCCCAAACATTTTTCTTAAAAACTGTATATGTACTATTATCGAACCACTATTTCTAATCTTTAAACTATCTCTGGATTGTAGAACCTTTCCTGATATTTGGAAAGAGAGCTTTATTGTACCTGTGTTCAAATCAAGTGATACAAGTAATGTACAGAACTATAGGAGCATATGTAATCAATCAGCTATGTCTAAATTATTTGACAGTATTATCTGTGACCAACTAAGTGTCACTTGTTCAGCAATCATTAATGATAATCAACACAGGTTTCATAGTGGGAGATCTACTACAACTAACTTAATGGTTTTCAATCAAGATATTTTGGAGATGAGGTGTCAGGTTGATGTGATTTACGCAGATTTCTCCAAGGCCTTTGATCGTGTTGACCATAAATTTCTATTGATGAAGTTAAAATGGCTGGGTTTTGGTGATAATATAATTGAATGGTTAAGGAGCTTTTTGACAGGCAGATCACAAAAGGTCAAAATCGACTCGTTCAGTTCCAGAAGTATTCCCATTCCATCTGGAGTTCCTCAAGGAGCACATATTTCGCCCCTATTATTTAATCTGTTCATCAACGATATAGGAAAATGCTTTGAAAATAGCAAGTATCTATTATTTGCTGATGATCTTAAATTTTATAAAGTTGTAAACTCACAACAGGATGCAGACTTTTTACAGGAAGGTATAAATTGCTTGATAAACTGGTGCAATATTAACAATATGTCACTCAATATCAATAAATGCTACCATATGAGTTTCTACAGATTCAAAAATTTGATAGCCGTTACTTTATAAATGGAAATTTGCTCTGCTCTGTAAACTCTGTAAAAGATTTAGGCATAATACTAGATAACAAACTTGATTATAATGATCATATAAACTATATTTCCCTTAAAGCCTCCAAAATACTAGGTTTTGTTCTCAGATATGGTGCCGAGCTTTTTCTTTTTGTTTTTGTGTATAAACTTCTAAATGGGAAAATTGACTGTTTACAAATTATCGAGAGAATTCATTTTAATGTTCCTAGTAGACTCTTGCGTAACCATAATTTATTTAGTATTCCTTTTCATTCTACAAATTATGGATGGCACATACTTTAGACAGATCTTTAAATTTATTTAATAAGTTAAAAGTAGACCCTTTCTGTATTTCATTAATTAAATTTAAAAAATGTATTTGCACGGTTGATATATAAATGTATTTGTTATGCTGTAGGACTTGTATAGTTGAACAATAGTCACTAGTTATACTATTAATTTAGAGCTACTTTAGTTTTTAGTATTTGTTATACATTTTGGAAGAAAATGTTGTTTTTATAATGGGGATTTCCGTAAATAAATAAATAAATAAATAAATAAATAAATAACTAAATAAATAAATAAATAAATAACTAAATAAATAAATAAATAAATAAATAAATAAATAAATAAATAAATAAATAAATAAATAAATAAATAAATAAATAAATAAATAAATAAATAAATAAGTAAATAAGTAAATAAGTAAGTAAATAAATAAATAAATAAATAAATAAATAAATAAATAAATAAATAAATAGATAAATAAATAAATAAAATAAATAAATAAATAAATAAATAAATAAATAAAAATAAATAAATAAATAAATAAATAAATAAATAAATAAATAAATAAATAAATAAATAAATAAATAAATAAATAAATAAATAAATAAATAAATAAAATATCTGATACTAAGGTAGTAGAAACAGAATGGAATAACATTAAATCCAGCCTAGACATGGCGGCTAGAGATATTCTGGGGTATACACAAAAAGAAAATAAGAAACCATGGGTAACAAAGGATATCCTGAATTTAATAGAAGAAAGACGAAAATACAAGGATAAATCAGACGAAACAGAAAAACAGAGATACAAAGCCATAAAATGGATCAATGAAAAGTGCAAAGAGATACAAACTAAGATGGAAATAGGAAAAACAGATGAAACATACAAACCAATTAGAATCAATTTTAGGGATATAAACCCGTATAGCAAAAATATAAAGGACGCGGGAGGAAACGTCATTATTGAAAATGTAGAGAAAGTGGGTAGATTTCAAGACTATATAGGAAATTTATATGCAGCAGAGGTACCAACAACATTAGAACAGGAATCAGACATTGAAAATGGTGACTTGGGATATCCTATACTTAGAGATGAGTTTGAATTAGCATTAAAGTGTCTGAAAAATGGTAAGGCGCCGGGTATAGATAAGGTGCAAGCAGAAACTCTAAAAGGCGCTGGACAAGCAGTGACGGAACGTCTCTTCCAACTTGTAAGCTATATGTACGAGACAGGCGAGATACCTAAAGATTTCAAACGTAACATCATAGTAACTATACCAAAAAAGAAAGGCGCGGATAGATGTGAAAATTTTCGAACAATAAGTTTGACAGCACACGTGTCAAAAATATTAACTAGAATTGTACAAAGACGAATGGAAAAACGAGCTGAAGAAATATTAGGAGAAAATCAATTTGGATTTGGGCGAAACAGAGGAAAACGGGTGGCTATTTTAGCTCTGAGAGATGATGGAGAAAACAATATAAAAAGGCGAAAATGGAAAAGAATATGCAAAAAACCCAAAAAGATTGGAATGAGTTATTGGGATAGACGAATAGTACATAACTTATACAAAGAGCAAACAGCTGTAATAGAATTAGAGCAGGAACGTATAGAAGTAAACATTAGGAAAGGAGTGAGACATGGATGTGCCTTATCCCCATTAATAGAAATCAATGGAGGTACGCACCTAACCAGTTCCAAGATGGATAAACTAATGACAATAAAAGTAACTGTACTTAAACATGATGATTATTATAAGCAACTACAAGTATTGGTTGTGCAATATTCTCGAATAATGTTAATTGTGTGAAAGGATTTACTAGAAAACTACTAATTCGGCAAATGTCTAAGTGTTGGGGGATCTTGTAAGCGAAAAGCTGCTTAACCCTTTTCACTGAATCTCGGTGAAATAGGGCATAAAATTATAAAACAATATAAGGGGGACCGAGTTGTATGTAGGCTGTGTGGAAATTTCACGGAACGGTGTAGGCTTGCTCAGAATATAAATAAGTGCAGGTACGTGTCCAACCAGTTTTGAGATGGAAAACCTAGTGACGAAAAAATAAGCGCAGATAAATCCGATGATTATTATAAACAACTACAGGTGTTGGTTGTGAAATATCTGCGACTAATGTTGACTGTGTGAAAAGATATATTGGAAAAAATATTAAATCGGCAAATGTTCAAGTACTGGGGAAACTTGGCATCCACAGGATGCTTACCCCCCTTCACAACCATTGAATGTCGGAGAAACAGGGTATATAATTGTAAAACAATAGAAGGGGACCGAACTGCGTCTAACAAGAAAGAACAGCGCCTATGGTGAAATACAACAAACAGAAACAAGAAGAAAATTGTTGAAAGCATATGTGTGGAGCACAGCACAGTATGCCTATGATTTCATAGGTATTTACGGGCAGTAGGAAAAGCAGACAGAAAAACAGTAGCAGCCTTTTAGAATGCTGTGCTTCAGATGTATAAGGATGATAGCATGGACAGACAAAGTTAATAACAAATAGGTTATAGAAATAGTAGGGGAATTAGGATATCTGTGGAAAAAAATAGGAGAGAAAAAATAGAAGGGCGGAATACTTTCTAAAGCAATTCTGGAGAATAGTATGGGATATATTACAAGCAGAGATAGGAAAAGGGAGGTAGTTGTAGATCTAGATCAGATAGTGATAAATGCAGGCTGTGCAAATTTCAGGGAAATGTGTAGGTTAGTTCAGAATAGAAAACAATAAGGCTACGCGTGCAAATACTTTCAGGACTGAAGACCTAATGTTGATGATGTATGATAATATTAACGAAATGACTATTTTCCGTCGCCAGTGATACACGAAACAAAAATACGCCCTAGATTAGCTTGATTTCTTATGCGGATGTTTGAAAAGAAAAACATTAGTTCCTAAACGTTATTGTCATTTCTCAAAGTTCTTATTCACTGATAAAATTTAAATGCAATTTTAGCATTAAAGGCTAGTTATTAATAGTTAATAGTTGTTAACAGGCATTGTACTTTTATACTTTATATTTACACAATCAATTTCAGATTGCATTCAAAACTCTAAAATTAAAAGCATAACTTTTTGAGCTTTTAAACGTAACCAAATAATACAGCAGAAAAATATATGGTTTTGCTCAGTATTTGTAACTTTAATACAACCTCCGTCCCATATATCACAAATATGTACATTTTATGAAATCGAATGAGACAAAATGATTTTTATATTCCGAAGATAAATCTAGAGACCAGCTGGCAAACTTCAAAATACTTCGTATGTGTTATTCATTCCCAATAACTGGAAGGGCTGCGTTTCTGAGCTCGGTCGCAGGACAGAAACGCCACGCCACTCTGACATTTAATCTAGAAAATTGCCCGCTACCACTCATTTATTTCCATTACTGTCAACTCTTTAGTTGGCGCGCAGGAGTCTGCCAGAGTGGAGAACAATCTGATGTCATATTACTTGATAGCAGCTTCTTATGTGGCTGCTCGTTTTCAGAACGAGTGCTTATTATATTGACTTTTTGTTCCCAAAGCATTGCCTGATTTCCTGTAAAGTTTCACTTGTTATTTCAATTTCGGAATAGCAATTCAATTACGTAACTGCAATTAATTAGGTTTTGGAATGGAGTCAACTTATAAATCTGCTTCTTAACCTAACAAATAAATCTTACTTTTACTATAGTAAATTCGAATCACCTAAGTTTTATGCTGTCTAAACTATCTTTTAGTTTATACTATATTTTAATGGTACTTAATTATTACAGGAAAACTGTCGTCAGAAGATTCGATATTATCAAATAATAATAGATGGTCTTCGATGAGTCCACAATCTTGTAATACAGCACTATTAGTACACCAAGCTAACAAGGTTTTGTCATCACAGCCATCGCATATTCAAAGTCATCATCATAGTTCACACCATGCAGCAGCAGCGGCAGCTGCTGCGCTTTCGTCACCGTTTTCGTCTTTACTAACAGCAGGAGGTGGAGCAGCATCTTACCTATTAGGAGATCATCTTAAACCAACGGCAGCTACAAATCATTTATTTTAAACAAGGCTAATATTTATTTTATACTTTCTAGAGTACCCTTATGCAAAGATTATCAATCCGTCTTATAATAATTCATGTAAGATTTATATAATTCAGACTCGATATATTAGAAATTCGTCGGGTTTAAATGATTCATGTATGTTCGTTGATTATGTTGTTAGAATGTCAAACGGTGATGTTACTATATGCATATTTGCATTTTAAGATAATTAGCTTTACTAGAAACCAAATGGAAGCAGTCCGATCGGGATCTAATGAACACAAACGCGCTTCTAGCACAACCATTATAAACTTAACTTTCTCTTAGTATCATTTAATTTTGTTGTGATTCCATAAACAACTAGTTGCAGGTAAAAATGACGCTAACTTACCAATTTTGACTTAACCAGAAGAGACGAGAACGCCGTAACAATTTTATGGGTGCATCGGTTGAATACAGTGCCGCGGGAGTGGGTTCCCATAGAAAAACTGATACAAATAATAAAATTATATACACGTAATATGGTCTAAATACAAAACTACTTTACAAGAACCGCTTACGTTGAAAGGCTTTACTAGTTGTCAAAAATAAGACCTCCAAATCGTCTTATCACAGCAATTCCTTCGATATTTTCGCTATACGGAAAAACGGTTATTCCGGATAGATTTCCATGCCTTCAGATTTCCTAAATCGCGTCACCTCATACTCTACTTTTATCTACCATACCTTAATCGAATACCTAATCCAATTGAAACAATTTTCAAAATAAGGGCATATCTCAAAATACCATTTCATCACTGGAGTGGTTAGATATCCTTTCGCAATTTTTTCATTCTACCTTTACCTATATTATAAATAACTCCAAGTAAAGTTCCATCTATGTTTTAACTCTATTAACAGTGAATTTCGAAAATATAGTTACACGTGCAATGACCTTAAAAATGAACCTAATTCACCTCCAGCTGGCCGGGTATTATTAACAGAACTTCTTCAAAAAGCATTAATTTATAAATAATACTACATTCATTCAAATGTCTATTAAAATACTGAGTTCATGCTTTAATTAACAATAATTCCACAATTACGCTTACATTTTTATATATTTTTCTTGTTTAAAATGTTTAAACTTCCTTTGCTAATAATATATTTAAATTTAAACAAAACTATTTAAGTGGCGATTTCATAGCCTAACAGAATAATTATGTAACGGAATTTTAATTTCTCACATAGGTACGAACTATTTTTATTTAAAATCTACAGGTGCATAAGTATATATTATAAACAAAAAAGAAAAGCACATGATACCGACGGTTTTAATTTTCCAGATTATTTTTAAAACTAAAGATAAAAGATGTCCAGGGCGCCTATGATATGTCTGGTTTTTACTTCAACAGCATGTTAGGTCGCGACATTCCATCTATTTTAACTCTAACTTTCATTGACGATAAAACCATTTCAACACCCCTTCTTGATTTTATGACCTTGACAGACATGAATATAAATATCACGATTCATATGCTTGGTCCATCTGACATACGTATTCAACTAAGCTCAAAATAATTCGACATCGACCTCTGAGTGTCCACGGAATACACATTATTCCTTTCTTAGCTTACTAAATCGGAGTTTAAACGTTATATCTCATTTCTATATTTTTTTTATAAATTCTGTTCTCACACTTTGTGCATCTATTGCTAACATATGGCCGAATTCAATATCATCAGTTTGTGTAAACGCATTAATTTTATGACGTTGTATTATATTGTGGGATTTTTTAACCCATGTAAATCTATACAAGTATTACTGCAAACGACGATGTCCTAATTTAATATCTGAACTTAAGTAACGCGCGAGTGCTATATGTTCCTTACAAACAAGATTTTTGAGATATCTTTTACCCTAAACCACTAAACATTTTGTCGGTTTCGTTCGAGTGATAAGTTTCCAGTCATACCTTAAGTATAAAATTAAAAACAGTTCAACGACTTCTTGTTTAACCATGCAATGCCGCTGAAAGCAAAAAGTCGCGGCGCTACCTTTTTTATTTCTCCAACGAATATAATATTTACAGGGGGTCATGGCACTTAAAACCTGGTGCTGTATTACAAGAGTAATAACGTCTGAGAAATGTAGAGAACTACCTCATTCAGTCAAGTATAACTCCCAACCTTCTGTGCATAATTTACGATTGGACGGATGGCCAAAATTAGCCATTTGAAAAATAACGCCAGCTTGGCTTATACCAGCCATGAAAAAAGTGTCGCCAATTGAAATTCCTCTGGGAGATCTAGCAACAATACCCCCAATACTTCTAGCATGAGGGACTGTCGCGTTGGCGATGGTCCAAACTTATCGTGAGCCTCGATGGTGCCCCGATCCCAAAGTACAACGCTAAAAGTTTCTGGTGATAGACTCGGTAAAATAAAAATTCGGTAAGATATTAAAGAATTGATACGACGAAGAAGATACAGGATGTTGCAAGATAAGCTATAAAGACAAGTATTGTCCACAGTAGAAAAAGAAGCATTTTTAGTCACGCAAATACGGTTAACAGGCGTCGGTTAGAAACCCTCCTTTTTACTGAAAAACCTATGGTAAACAACCAAGGAAGAGTAAGTTATAGTGTTGTCAGGCGATTGTTCGAAAAACTAGGCGATGTGCTCTCTCAAGGAGCGGTTGATAGCGGGACAGGAGTAAAAAACCTTTCAGACTAAATATCACAAAAGATGAAGATCTAATTGTCGATGAAGTTAAGTGCATTTGTCGAGTTAAACAAGTTAAATCCATATCATAAAAATACTAGCTAACGTTACCAAGCTATCCTACTCTAAAAATTGTTTTCCAAAAACAAAAAAAAAAATAAGTGATCTATTGATCTAATTAACCTATATTGCAGCTTCAAATATTCTTAATCAAAATGAACTTATTCATTTACAGTCCCGTTTGATTTAAAATTTTCCCCGAGTCAAATTTTCCAGGATTGACATATCTCATCTCTAGTTCATACATATCACTGAAAACTGTATCAACAGTCGAGAAAACCCTAGAAACGTAGGTCCCAATTCAGTTCTAAATAAATCGGTAGGATTTGAAAACAAAAATTTATCCAAATTTTATTTCCGGCTCAATAACTAAATTATGCGTAGTAAGTCATAATTACGTTCCTTCTCATTTGGGTAACTGTCAATTCATTATTTCCTTTCACTTCCTAAATCATAATTTATACCTCAATTTAACTTTCAACTAAAACAATAAATTCTTTTTGATACTCAAATCAAAAATTTTCTTATCACGATTAATCCATTTTTCTTTTTTTAAAACTTCTCAAGATAGTTTTAAAAAGTCTTTAAAAAAATATACTATTCTGTTTTATCGATTAAATTTAGAAAAATATCTTACAATAAAACAGTCAAACTATTTAAAAAACAAGCGACGGGAACACCGTAACAACTTTAAGAGTGTACCGGCTAACTACAGTGGTACGGGGATGTTCCTATAATTATAATATAATTATTATAATTATAATAAGAATAAAATTATAAACATGCAAAATGGCCCAAATACAAAACTACCTTACGAATACCACTTACCTTGAATGCCTTTACTAGTTGTCAAAAATAAAGGCGCCAAACCGTCTTATCCCAGTAAATACTTCGATATTTTCGTATATTCTCGATAGATTTTCATACTTTAGGATTTCCAAACTCTCGTCACCGCATACTCTTCTTTTATCTTCCATAATTTAAAAATACTTATTAACTTTTTATCGTATTAAAAAAATTTTCAAAATAAAGGACTCTCCTGGAATACGACTTCATTAAAGGAATGTTTGAATCTCTTTTCACATTTTTTCTTTCTACCTTTAGCTATATAACAAATAACTCCAAATAAAATTCCATCGAAGTTCACACTTTAATAAATGTAAATTTCAAAAATATAGTTGCAGGTAAATTAACCTTAAAAACAAACCTAATCTACCTCCAACTGGCCAGATATTATTAACAGTACTGCTTAAAAAACCATTAATCCGTATATAATACTACGATTTTATCTAATTTCCTAAAATGTTTTATACCAAATTTAAAATTCCATTTACTTGGACATGTCCTTAACAGCAAATCATAGAAAAACAGTACAGTACCAACTTTTTGCTTAACCATTCCAATGCCTATCACAAATACACAGTTTCCACTTTTTTAATTAACTATTTTACCACAATTGAGCTTATGTTATAATATTTCTTACTCTTTTAAAATGTCCAACCTTCCTCTGTTAATAATATTATACTTAAATTTAAATAAAAGTATTTCAGTCATTATTTCGTAACCCAACGTAACAATTGTGTAACTGAATATTAATTTCCCACTACATAGGAACAAGCCACAGATATATAATTATATATCATAAACAAACAAAAAGCGCATATAGTACTTACGGTTTTAATTTTCCAGATTACTTTTAAAACTAAAAGATGAAAGATGTCCCAGAATATCAATGATTTGGCTGGGTTTTGCATCCTCGAGATGTTCGGTCAGCTCATTCCGTCTATTTAAACTTCAACTTCTATTGACGAGTAAAACCAATTTATCGCCCTTTTATGATTAATTAACCCCGATCGATAAAAATATAAATTCCACGATTTACATGTTAGATTTTTATGGTTTACCTAACCAGCCAAGCTCAAAACAATTCAAGTTAAACCGACCTACACTCATCCACTGCCATTCAAGCATAATTTCTTTCCTTACTTACTAAATCGAAGTGTCATCATAATAGCCCATTTTTCCTTTTTTTTTAAATTCCATTCTCGTACTTTGTGCGTCTAAAGCTGTCTTATGCTCGGGTTTAATGTCATCAGACCCTACAAACTCACTAATTTTATTACGTGTTTTATTATTTTGTGAGATTTAAACCCCATGCAAATTTATACAAATTTTATTGTGAACGGTGATGTCTTAATTTAATATCACATTGGCATTGTCTCTTTATAAAATGTAAAAGGCCCTAGCTCCTATAAATTTTTCATGATGATTTCCTGCTAAAGTCCATTATCTAACTAAATTATATCAATTTTTTTCTACAACCTAATGTGCACTTACGCAAGCGCTACAAAATGCCTCTTTCAGGTTTGAAGTGAAGAATTGTGATGATACAAACGTTCTGCGTATTTGTAGAAGTTTTCTACATAACTAAGTTTCTCCGTAAAATTCCAAAGTTCTATGATTAACTTCTATGTCATGCCTTATAATAAATTCAAAGATGCCTCATGTACACCGATTATAGGCCTAACTTTCTTCTAGCATCGATTTAGTTTTGATTGTATATTTCATAATCAACTCACTATTTTAGATTTGAAGCCAAGAATTGGGATTTCGCAAACCTTTTACGAAATTGTAAAAGCTTTTTATATAATAAAGGGTCTTTGAAAAATTTCAAAGTTCTGTGTTCAACTCGTATTTCTGCCTTATTCTTCATGTAGAAGGCGTAGGAGCGCAAGCTTAAAATAATTATATATGTATATGTATCACTTACTAAGATTTATTACAAATAATTAATGACGTCACTAATAAATGTTTATGAAAGATCTTTTAATTCACAGTTAAATCAAATTATAAATTCTGAATAACTTGCTTTGCTTATGAATTCAATAAATTATATCTTATAAGAGATTCCATTAAGACAGCTTGTGCGAAGATAGCCCGGACCTAGCATAAAGGACAATAAGAAAATAAAAAAGATAATATGTGTAGTAATCCCTGTAGCTGACATTTTTGCTTCTAATATTCAAAGCTAGCACGTTCTTCTTTGTACAAAACTAATTGATCATTGTCGATTAAATCAAAGCTAAACGTTGGAGACGATTATATTACTTTTGGTGAAAGTACATTTTCTAACAGTGTCAAATTCTTGCTATACCATATTTTCGGTTAAATAATCCTTTGTATAAACGCTTAGGTTTTAATATTCTGCTTATAAAGTTACATTGAAATGGAATAATAAGTAAAATAATGGGTAATAATAGTAATAAGTAAAATAATAAGTAATAATAATAATAATAAGTAATAATAAGTAAAAAAATGTGCAGTAAAATCAATGTATAAGAAATTCCTACCAAAAATTCTTATTGCTGTAAAAGCATTTAATTAATAGAATTAATTTAATTAATATAAATATTGCAAATGCAAATCTCAATTAGTATCAAAAAACAAAATACTTACTAATTATATAACAGAGTAAATTTGTTCGTGTATATTATTTCCACTTTATTGTAATATAATCAACCTCAATTTACGTTTCTTTATTTAGTCTTAAACGTGTCTGATTACTCACAATTATTTACAGGTGATCCTCAATCTACTAAAAACCCATGTTACTTATCAATTAAACAGGTAAAAAGTACTATAGTATATTGTGTGCCCTTACTGAGGGTGTAATCGGTTTCAAATTAATTTACAATCAATACTATTTAAATAGTTTTCAAAATGAGCAAGCAAATTATGTAAATTAGGTGTACCTTTAGTGCTTCTAAATAATTAAACTATGGTAAAGCCAATTAATAAATCATTAGTTACGGCGTTCGTAACGCTACGATACATAAATTGGTTCGTAGGTCTCAATACTTTTTTATATGAAATTTAGTTGGCGTCGTCCATATGTACCTACAAAATTAAAGAAAACCCGACAAAGATAAAAAGATAACGGATAAGGCAAAAATGAACCGGTAAACTCCACACACTAAGGCACTACAGCATCCTCAAGGCATGAGAGTTATGTCTAGAACTTCTCATGGCGGCGGTTTTTTCTTTGTCAAATTCACCTCCTCCCTTCTTCATTACGGATTTTCCTTGATTAAACCAACGACGTATCTTTATTTCGAAGCGTGGAAAAACGCTTATGTTGTCAAATACATAATAATACATAATTCCTCCGAAACATTGCTGGAAACTGAAAAACCTAACAACAGAAGCTAATCCCAAAAAACGTCCAGAATAATTACATTAGCTCAGTAAATATTTAAAATAATAAATATATCATACTATAAATTGAAAATATAATCCTGATCTAATTTTCCTCCTGTAGCTTCTCACTAGAGCTTTCTGGCCCAAATCGATTATTTGTTCAGTGGTTTCAAGTCGTTAACCCGCAGCTTGGCGTGCTCCCTAGTACCAGCAAGTTGGAGTCGTTTGTCGAATGATTTGAAGTACTAACCCTGTACTTCGAGTATTATACCGTTTATTATGTAGAGTTTAACCCAGTAATTTAGTTTAAACTTCGTAATTTAGTCTTAATTTAATTTTGATTTAGTTTCCCATTTATTGTGTCCGTACTTAGAGCCCTAAATAAATTGTAAAGATTTTATTATATAATTAAATCTAGACTTGCGTTTTATATCAGCGGCAGCGTTTTCTACACACGTATTACAACGCGCACTTTTACTATGTACTTTATTTGTAATTTCTATTATATTTCATTTTCTATTACTTATCACTTTCACTAAATTGAAATTTACGTAATAATTTTGTTTCAACTATTATAATCAGCGCGTCGATTATGTATTGCCTCTCCCTTACTTGCTCCCGTTGGTTTTATAGACAAATTCCTTTCCGAACGTTGCACGTGCTCTTATTGGACCATGGCAAAGGCATTGCAATTATGTGTGATATCTGCAACCTGTTGGGTTTTATTCAACATTATATACGTTTAAATTTGCACGTACATGGGAACTTTGAATTGAAATTTGTTAACAACTGGTATATCATGTGTGCTTGAAGCTGCACGTAGTCCTGATTTTAATATCCATATTTTATAAGCTTTCGCTTCAGCATCTGTACCCTTTTTAACAAGCGCTTATTGACTTCTTGCGTTATGAAAAATGCTTGTTGTAAAAAGTTTATTTATTACAAACTGGTATGATTTACACGCCTTAATTATTTTCTTACGCTAATGCGTCTTGAAAGAAATTTCACTTTATGGTTATCTTTCTTCAAATATGCCAAATTTGTATTTATTTTTGAGCTTAGAATGTTTTAAATGTTTTTAAATATATTGAATTGCGTCGGCAATTATTTATCTCGATAAATGTAGTTAAGTTATTACTAAATGTGCTTTCTTTAATTAACTGTAGCTTGTTCTTAATTTTATACAAAGGGATTTGAATTTGCTTTTGCATAATGAACGAATTATGTACATTTTATGATTTAAACGTTTGCTCTCGTGGTTTTTATAATATTTACATGAAGTATTCCTCCCTTGTGATCTTATATACCCTTACAACTTTATTATCATAGCAATATATATATATATATATATATATATATATATACAACGATATAAATTTTTATATATTAAGTAAGAACAAGTAAGCCAGTTTGGATCCTGGTCGATAAAATCGTTTGGACTTATTTTGACGTGAAGTATGTGCACTTACTTACTCTACAATAAGATAATTGTTTCACTTATAATAACCTTTAACTTGTGCAAGATCAAGTAGTTTTTCTACTAAGTCACTATTGGAGTCTGAATTATATAAATTACAAAAAAGGTTGCATGCTAAGTTAACATATACGCAATACAAACTATATTTGTATCAGAAACGATTTAGAAAATATGAGTATTATACAGTAGCAAAAAGAAGCAGCATCTTCAGCGTATTTAATGTAATAATTTTGGTTCTACTAATTTAAACTCACATTATCATCAAATTGTTGTTGATAGTATTAGCACCTTCTGCGGCAAAATATCATTCCTACAATAAAACGCCTGCACGACTACATTTTTGAAATATTATCTTCCATTTGATTTTGTTCTATATGGTATCTGCAATAAGTGCAAGAAGAACAGAGTTAACAAGATCAGCCATTGCGTGTTACTTGCCAGTATTTTAATTTCCATACATAATGTATTGTAATAATTGAATTTATGAAAATGCATTTCCGACTGACTTTCGTATACAGTACATTACTTTTCCAATCCATATTAGCATTCAGTAGCAGTAAAAACGATCAAAAATGACTTATTTAATAGTTAAGTTTTCTGCACATCTACAAAATAAGCTATAACCAATAAATGAGAGGTTTAGTTTGTAGTAGTTGTCAGAAAACCTGGGCAATAACAGCATGTATGCTGAAGAAGAACATCCTTTGGAGCGTAATTTTTATCAAATACAGCTAAAAATTCATTTAAAATATTAAAAGGGTATTTAAAATAACGGCTTTGGGGTTGTGCATGCGAATTAATAAGGAAGAGTAAACTCGGCGGAGGAGGGGGTGAGGGAAAAAGGGAAAGAGAGAGAGAGGGAGTGAGGGAGAGAGGGCGAGAGGGAGAGAGGGTAAGAGGAAGAGAGGGAGAGAGGGAGAAAGAGAGAATTAGAAAGGGAGAAAGGAAGAGGGAGAGAGCGAGAGAGAAAGAGGGGGAGAGCGAGAGAGGGAGAGAGAGAATTAGAAAGGGAGAAAGGAAGAGGGAGAGAGCGAGCGAGAAAGAGGGTGAGAGCGAAAGAGGGAGAGAAAGAGAGGGGTCTTAATTGTTGCCTTCCTTTGTTTTCAAAGTTGTTAACTGCTTGAAATAAAACAAGACGCTAAAGCCCCATCCCTCCGACAATGCGAGAACAATTTGACATGTGAAACATTTACAAAAAGTGCAAATATGCAGTAGGTGCAAGGCAATCTGGCAAATGATTTATTGGAATATGTGTTCGAAGAATTGTCGAATATGTCGAAATATTTCAGTATAGCAGCAACTTTACTGAAATATTTTACAGAATAGGTAAGTGCAATAACCAGGAAAATAATTATTTACTTTTTATTCTATTTATTATTATTTGGTGTTAAACTGTTCCTAGGTCTTTGGCCCATTCAAGTTATATAGTTACAAGTATGTAACAATAAACAAAATTTTTAAGTAAATATTTAAAATAAAGAAAAATTGATAATGGACTGGTAGTAGAATTTTCTGTCCCTTCCTTCGTTGCGGTAGGTGGTGTACATGAATGTAGATCAGTCAGTTTCAGTTTCGTGGGAGTGTATTTCTTTGTAAGTGTGGGGTTAGGAATTGGTTGTATGCGTTAGTGCCGCGGATTTGTAGGGATTGGGGATTTTGTGCTGACGATTTCATTCAAGAAGACTCGTTTCTTCTATATGGTGGGTTATGAGGATGTTGATGACGAGAAGTCCGTACTGATTGTTGTTTTGAATTTGGTTTGTAAGGGAGCAGGAATGGGCGAAAGTAAATTAGGTGTTCGGGTGTGTCAGCTACCGTATAATCGGCGCATCGACAAAATGGGAATGGGATTTAGGTTAAAATGGTGAAGTAGTTGTAGACAATAGTACCATTGCAGGTAAAGATTTGCGAAAACTTCAGTACTCAAGTTGAAATATATAAGAAACTTTTGCGCTGACACATTGCAGACATTAACAAGGTTTTTTCTTATATACTGTTTAGATGTTAAATTAAAGTAGACATATATGTTAATTGGCTAAAGGTTATCGGAAACAACTATATATAACTAAACAACTGCATATAATTGCACGATGATAAATGTATATAATAGCTTAAAAATTACTTAATCAGGGTTCCTCCTTTGAAACAACACTAAAATTCCCTGACTTTTCCAAGATTTCCATGCCTTAAATACATTGATTTCCAGGTACGGCTTCTTTACTATATGGCACTATTATTACGAAAAGAACTAGATTATCAATTCAGTGATACATGTATTTTACATGATATAAAAGCTAATAAAAAATTTTTTAAAATTTTGTAAATTTATTATCAATAATGCTTATGTTTACTACAGTTGTTTTCTTAATTCAGATAAATCACGCTCAATATTATCATTATCATATTTTGCAATTTCACTAATTTTAATTGTTTTTCTTTCTAAAGAAGCAATTTCGGCAATTGCGCGTTTCTGTTGTTCCTTCTTTACTACTTCCACATTTTCAATTTTTTGCTTTGCTTCTAGAGCACTAGTATATTTCATGTGTGCACCTTTACAAAATATTTTCATACTTTTTAATATTTCAATATTAATTCCAAACTTGACGCCTTGAAACCAAAGATAATTCATGTAAATTTTCTACTAACATTTGTTTGTTTATAGAAAATCCATGTGAAAGATTTAAAACTATCTTCACAATCTTGTAAAAGTCTTTATATTCGTTACTATTACATAATAATTTATGATAGAAGCTGTCGAGCCTTTCATTGGATGTGTAATTTTTAAAGTGTTCAATTAATATTGCATCTGCAGTTATTTTGTTATACTGTATCATACAATATCTGCCTCATAGTCATCAATAAGATCTTTGTTATAAAAAATCTGCAACAAATCTTTCATTCGGTTTCGTGCACTAGATTCATCTTCAATAACCAGTCGAGGGTCTAAACATGAAATAGACTTTGTTAAACTGTATTTAATAAGCACAACGTTCAAAAATCTTTTTAGTCATAGCAGTTAAAAATGGCCTACAATCTTTAAAGAATAAGAGTTTCTGTTTTTCTGTACCTCCTAGCTGAGAAACCTACATCTAGTTTAGTAAATTTTAAATAAATATCTGCCCGTTTAAAATCTAACTTTAATAAACTAGATGCTGATTTTTTTAAAACTTCTCCTTTTATAAATCTTACTAGAAGGAATTTAATGATCATAACCAGCTCCTCGTATAAAAATGGAGCCATAGGAGTTGCAGTCTGAAAGCGTTTTAAAAGAATTTTCAATGATGATGCAATTGTGACAAAAAACCCTAATTTACATTTTAGCAACACCTTTACAAGCCAATTTAACAGTTTTAATTGTAGAGGTATTTGGAAGTTTGGTATTTTCATCAAGAACATATAATTATATGCTGTCAATAATATTTAGCGCTCTATTTGCAGCAGCTGCACTTTCAATCCATCGGGTACTGCAAAACTTCAAAGAGAAAGTAGATTGTCCAGTTAATTTCTGGTAAGAAGATCTTCTAGCAGGTGAATCTTTAAAAAGTCAATAAATTCCTTGTAAGATGTCATTGATTCAGCAGCTTTGTTTCCAGTCTGAAAGGCACGATGTAATACATGTAAACCACAAGAGCCTATTTCAAGAATATTAATATCCTCTTGTTCGCTAAATAACCTTAAAAACTTCCAGTTTACATTAAGTCCATCCATGGACACCTGTAATAACTTCTTCAATTTTAATGGTGTTATACCATTTTTGAAATGTTCCATAATATCTTCAGCAGTTGAAGTATTCATAAACACAGATCACAAACATCTACAACAAAGTACAAATAATTAATTACAGAACAGATTATAAAAATCTAAAATGCTAATTGATAACCATGTACAAAATATATTACCTTGATTCGACATTATTTTTGTCCTTATCCCAGTATCGAATTACAATATCCATTTGGCCACGTTGTTATTTTGTTTAAAGATTCATCAAAACAGACCACATAATAATCACAGTTGATAAGGGTATTTTGTAATTCTTAATTAAAATAAGGAGGTAATTCGAAAGTAATATAGTATGCTAAATTATTGGATCTAAGTTTTATTTTATCGACAATAATGTTATCGTTAAACATTTCATAAGTGGAAGGGTTTTATTAATGGAATCAATAGAAGAATGCGCTTCTACAGTATGTAAAGCCCATAATATTTCTGCTTCCATAACATTCTCTGTATTGAAGTACACTTGAGGTTTGAAATTTGTACAATCTTCTACTTCCTTAATAATTGCATCAGATGTTGAACATTTTATATTAAATAAATCTAAAGCAATTGTTGGGTTGTAGTTTTTGCAGCAATTTTTTTAAATGTTTGATTCCGTTTTTATGGCTAGTATTTGACTGTTTGCCCATATTGCTTAGTGAAAAAGCTTTATTGCATAATTTGCAATAAGCTGAAAAAGCATTCCCATACCACTGCTTTGTATGTTTCTGCTCAAGAAGAATTTACCTCAGTATTCTGCCTTATTAAACGCTGTTTTCTTAGCAGTCATCTAAAATAAATAGTTCAGAAAATAAATTGTAATACTGCCAACTGCCAAAATTACCTTTAAATCACATGACAGAATAACAAATTCCTTAAGAAAAATTTCACTGCATAAACTTGTTTGAATTTTTAGTTAAATACTTTTTATTTTAACCACAATTCAAGGAAACCTAACGCAGTATACACACAGAGTGAAACTCAATGTAAACTGACATGCTTGACAGTGGGATTGACAGGTGGTACAGGAAAGAAGTTGTTATGTCTTTTCCAATAAGGGTTAATATCGAATCGATTTGGATTCTTTAATGGTGCTTGATTGATGTCGTCGTTTATAGCCTCTATACAGATACTTACAATCTCTGTACAAAATTCAAATATGACAACTTTTAAAATTATTTTACTTAACTAAAATAAAGTGTTACTTTGACCAAATTATTATTAATTAATATGGCTTGGTAAAAATAAATCTTAAAACAGAAAATAATTTTTCCAGGTTTATTACAAAAATCCCTTACTTCTTCAAAATTGTTCAGAAATTTCTGACTTTCCCTGACATTTTGCATCCTTCCTTTAATTCCATGACTTTTCCCAGTTTTCCCGGTTTAAATGCTAAAGAAAATCTACACTCCAATTGCTGCTTTGCATCTAATAACCTTAATATAACATGTATATTATAGGAACACTAATAAATACACAGAAGCTGGCTGGTTTACAAACTAGCTTGCCTCAAACTATTACTAATAAGAACAAAATAATAAAAAGCATTTTCTGCATTTTGAACTTTTTGACATTTATTTATTACATAAAAATTATGTATGATGGAGCACACAAAGTTGATGTACTATTCATAAATCTAGTATTATCTCAGGATGGACGTTTCTCTTAATCGCTTCGAACGCCTTTTCCTACTATTCTAAAAATGTAAACTTTTACGATCTAAAACTCACAAATAATGTTTTGAGTAAGCAACCTAATATATACAACAAAGTTTATTGTACCTTTGTAAAAGAAATACAATATTGTCCGTTATTCATCAAAGAAGAAAACTGTAGCAATTGAAGAAGACCCTAAGAGACACCAGTCTAACAACATTATGACTTTGGAGTAAGGGCATATACAGTTAGTAGAAACAAAAAGCAATATAACAACATTATTTTGATATTATTTAACACATACTCAAAAATTTTGGACGCAACTGGAATGCGTGATATTTTTACATTTAGTGTTAATAAATCAGAGAATATAGCTGTATGGTAGAGATTTTGCAGAGAAAGCGGCTTACAAAAACCCGTTCAAAGTATACGATATAAGAAACGAGTGTGAAAGAGAATTATAGAAGGAATGACCTTTAGCAGTTTGAATGACATGACTTCAAGCTCCTCATTTTTAAAGACAAAAAAATAAGCGTTCCTCTCGGATGTTAGGTAGAACATGCCTAAGTATGCCTTACTTACAAGAAATCATGTAAAAGTTAAGGAAATATAAGTCGGAAGGTAGAGCTGATAGAAGATAGTACAGAACATTTTTCTACAGAACCTTCAAAACATTGCCAAAGAGCAAAGTAGCTATATTTCAAGGCTAAGAGCCAGTATACACGAAACGTGTCCAATTATTATTAATCACACGACCAACAAGATTTTTCTTTCCTTATATTTGAAGCGCGTTTTTTATGTATTTTTGATTGCTGAAAGCTAATCTGCACTCAAGATTTTCGTATAATCCTCAGACACTAATATATTCGTTAAAGACGGTTTACATTGTACAACATATTGTATAACACACGTAATCGAGAGGGATCACTGGGATGTAAATAGAGTGCTAATGTGTTGCGACATTCTAGAAATCGCCGATCAAGCCGAAGTTATATAAGTGCCCCTGACATAACAAGCATCAGTTGATATCTTAACGCGTCCATAAATAGATCATCATCATCAATAAATCTTCAGTCGTGGAACTGATTAGACGCGTACCATAATTTTTTCTATTCTGAAGTGACCTACACATTTTCCTGAAATTTGCACAGTCAGCATCTATCACTATCTGAACTAGGTCTCCATCTACCTCCTTTTTCCTATCTCTGTTTGCAATATATCTCCTACTATTTCCCAAAAATGCCTTACAACGTATTCTGCCCTCTATTTCTCCTATTCTTTTTCCAAAGACATCCTTATTCCCCTACATTTCTATAACCTATTTGTTGTTAACTTTATCTCTCCAAGCTATTATCCTTATTCATCTGAAGCACAGCATTTCAAAAAGCTGCTACTGTTTTTCTGTCTGCTTTTCCTACTGCCCGTATTTCATAGGCATACTGTGCTGTGCTCCACACATGTGCTTTCATCAATTTTCTTATTGTTTCTACGTTTGTTGTCTTTCATCATAGGCGCTGTTCTTTCTTGTTAGATACAGTTCGGTCCCCATCTATTGTTTTACAACTATATACCCTATTTCTCCGACATTCAGTGGTTGTGAAGGGGGTTCGTATCCCGACACGGTCCGCTTGAAAAATGTTAGGCGAGCATTTTCACAAAAATACACCCTCGTCGGATGAGAGGTAAAATGAAGGTCCTGTGTGTGAGTGTTGTCATGCACGTTAAAGATCCCTATCTTGCTTGGAACAGCAGGGGTTCGGCAAAATTCTAAATTTTCCAAGTAAAGAAAACTCGCTTCCTGGCCAATGTAGTACCTTCGGGTGGAGCATTGGAAAATCACATGTAAGGTTGTAAAGAGAGGTAAGCAGCCTGTAGCTGCTAAGTTCCCCCAACACTTGCACATTTACCGATTTAATATTTTTTCCAATACATCTTTTCGCAAAATCAACATTAGTTGCAGATATTTCACAACCAACACCTGTAGTTGTTTATAATAATTATCAGATTTATCTGCGCTTATTTTTTCATTATTAGGTTTTCCGTCTCAAAACTGGTTGGACACGTACCTGCACTTATTTATATTCTGAGCTAGCCTACACAGTTCCCTGAAATTCTCACACAGCCTGTATATAGTTCGGTTCCCTTTCTATTGTTTTCTAATTTTATGCCCTATTTCACCGAGATTCAGTGAAGAAGGTTAAGCAGTCTGTGGCTGCCAAGATCCCCCCAACACTTAGACATTTGCAGAATTAATAGTTTTCCAATAAATCCCTTCACATAATTAACATTTTTCGTAAATATCGCACAACCAATACTTGTAGTTGTTTATAATAATCATCATGTTTAAGTCCACTGATTTCTATTCTGTACAAGTCTACGCATTTTCCTGAAATTCCTACAGTCTACATCTTTCACTATCTGTGTGCAGTAGTCCAACCTAGGCTACCTCTACTTCTCTTTTTTCCTATCTCTGCTTCTAATATATTCCGCATTACTCTCTCATGCCGTAGTTTGTGGCCTATCATCCTGTCTCTCATATTTTTTACCGTTTTCCACATATATCTTTCTTCCCCTACCATTTTTAGCACCTCTTCGTTCTTAACTTTGCCTGTCCATGATATCTTCATCATACGTCTGTAGCACCACATTTCTTGTACTCTTCTCCTACTGTCTACAGCCGTACAGTGTTGTGCTCCACACATATGTTTTAAGAAATCTTTTCCTTGTTACTATGTTTGTTGTCTTTGAACACAGTAGTTGCTTTTTCTTGTTAAATGTAGCACGACCTTGTGGTAATTTTTGTTTTATAACTTCTGCGCTTTTCTCATCTTGCGTTATTTGACTTCCTAGGTAGCAGAAATCCTTAACCCCTTATAAGTTCTTGTTACATATTTGTATTCTTGTTTTTGATTTATTTTCCGCTCCTTTGCATACTAGTACTTTAGTTTTATTTTTGTTAATTTTCATACCGTATCTCTCTGTTAGAACCATTTCCATTTCATTAAGTGCAGCTTCCAACTCTTCCTTGCTAGATGTAATACCGCTATATCATCTGCAAATCCATTTTTTGTCCCTGCATAGTAATTACAAATATCTTCCTGCATTTGCAGTATTCATTGCCTCTTCGAAGTACAAGTTAAAAATTAATGGGTATAGGGCACATCCCTGTATCACCCCTTTCCTGATGTTTATTTCTCTACGTTCCTGCTCTAATTCTATTACTGCTGTTTGCTCTTTGTATAAGCTGTGTACTATTTGTCTATTCCTATAACTCATTCCATTTTTTTTGAGTATTTTGAACATTTTTCCGTGTTACATTGTGGAATGCTTTTTCCAGATCTACAAACCCTATATACACGCTTTCCCCTTTTTCTATTGTTTTCTCCATTATCACTCTCAGAACTAAAATGGTGTCCCGTGTTCCCCTGTTTCACCTAAACCCAATCTGGTCTTCTCCTAATATTTCTTCTGCTCGTTTTTCTATTCTTCTTTGTATAATTCTAGTTAATATTTTTGATACGTGTGCTGTCAAACTTATTGTTCGAAAATTTTCACATCTATCCGCGCCTTTCTTTTTTTGTATAGTTACTATGGTGTTACGTTTGAAATCTTTGAGTATCTCGCATGTCTCATACGTATAGCTGACAAGGTGGAAGAGACGCTCTGTTACTGCTTGTCCAGCGGCTTTTAGAGTTTCTGATTGCACCTTATCTGTACCCGGCGCATTTTCATTTTTCAGACCCTTTAATGCTAATTCAAACTCATCTCTAAGTATAGAATATATCCCAAGTCATTCATGTTCTAATGCAGTTAGTTCTTCTCCTGCATATAGATTCCCAATATATTCTTGCTATCTACCCACTTTCTCTACATTTCCTATAATGACGTTTCCTCCCGCGTCCCTTATATTTTTGCTATACGGTTTTATATCTCTAAAATTGATCCTAATTAGTTTGTATGCTCCATCTGTCTTCCCTACTTTTATCTTAGTTTGTACCTCTTTGCACTTTTTATCAATCCATTGTTTTTGGGCTTTCCTGCACTTACAAATAATTTCCCATTTTATGGCTTTGTATCTCTGGTTCCTGTTTCGTCTGATTTATTTTTGTATCTTCGTCTTTTTTCTATTAAATTCAGGATATTCTTAGTTATCCATGGTTTCTTTTTTTTGTATATACCCCAGAATATCTCTGGCCTCTATGCCTAGGCTGTATTTAATGTTATTCCATTCTGCTTCTACTTCCTTAGTATGAGTTATTTTCCTGATATCTTACAGCAATTCATTTCTTGAATATCTTTATCTTTTAGTTTCTCTAAGTCCAAGTGCACTTTTCAGTTTCTTTTTTCAAATTTTTTAATTTAAGTGCGGCCTTCATAATTACGATGTTGTGGTTAGTGTCTATATCTACTTCTGGGAAGCTTCTGCAGTCTTTTACTTGATTCCTAAACCGTTGTCTAACAAGAATGTAATCTATTTGATACCTTCCTATATCTCCTGGCATCTTCCACTATATCGCCTCTAGCACGATGTTGAAATAATGTGTTTGTGATGATTAAATTGTTCTTGTTGCAAAATTCTACCAACCTATTTCCCCTGTCGTTGCTCGTGCTGAAACCAAATAAACCTACTACTGATCCTTCCCTACCCTCGCCTACCACTGCATTAAAATCCCCCGTAATTATTAAATGTTCTTGTCCTTTTACGTACCTGATTATGTCTTCGATGCCTTTGTAGATCGAGCTTTCCGTTTGCATGCTCCGAAGTAGTCCCCTCCCGGAGATCCGAATGGGGGACTATTTTAACACCAGAATCTTTTACTCCAGAGAATGTCATCATTTTATTATAATTTGGATACGCTGTGTAGTTGGGAGGTAATGTGGTGGTATCCCATTGCCTTCCACATCGCGGTAGCGTGTCTTAGACTTCCATACCGACCCCTATAGTCTCTGCCGGTTTAAGTACCGAGAGAGCCGCTGCCCTCTTTCGGGGATCTGTCTTAGTCTGGTTCCTCACTAACGAACCTACTACTTGGTTGGACCTGTAGTTTGGCTCTTTAGCTCATTGGAACACGGAGCCATTTCACCTGTTCTAATAATCTAGAACTTCGGCAGGTCCATTGGAAATGGCTATAAATAGATATAAAATATATATAAAATCATAATACGACATATACTGCTGACAGACTGTATAGAATATCACAAAAGTGTGTAAATCAAACGGATACATCTTGTTTCGTATGTGGCAAGTTTGGGATTAAATCTCACAGAATGCCTATAACTACGTTAATTAATAGAGCCTATGAGCTTTATTTTGGATGCAAACTAGATCAGAATAAACCTTAGACGCCGCATACCATTTGCGTAACGTGTGCTGTGAATTCAAGAAGATGGCCTGTAAATCAATGCCTGTTGCAGTAACTATGGTGTGGAGAGAACCTAAAAATCATGTGACAGATTGTAATTTTTGTTTGCAGAACATATCTGGAATTTCATGAAAGTCGAAGAATACCGTACAGTACCCAAATCTGGCTTCAATCAAACCATACCTTTATAGTCATAATTTACCTGTTTTCAAACGTCCAGAATCATATACGGATCCTGATTGCCAACGATTTTCTACCACAAGATGAGCTTTACGACCTAGTACAGAATTGTCAAAAGCTCAAACAGAATTATTGAGATTCAGGTTGCAAGGTTGGAATCTATTATAAAGTGGTACTCGACACATCGGAGACGCTAAAAAGACTTGCTTAATTTTTTTACGTCGTGTGATCAGTTGATAGACTATGTAGATGTTTCGGACTAATGGATGCAATGGGGTGTAAATATGTAACTAATAAGTGGAGACTACTGACTCATCTACTCTAATTTAAAGGGAGTTTTCTACAATGGAAATCAATACCCCCTGTTCCCATTGCCAACACAGTACACAGAAAGGAAATCTACGACAATATGTTAAAAAAATTAAGTATACAGAACTTGAGTGAAGCATATGTAGTGATTGTCATAGCACTTTTGTTAGGAATTCGATTGGATTACACCAAATACTGCTGCTTTTAATGCGAATAAAAAGTAGAGCAATAGATATACATTACTTTGTAAAAGATTGGGAAATTCAAAGGACTTTGTTGCTAAAGAAATATTTGTTACAAGTCCTCTTTTGCTACCACTTGTGCACATAAAACTGGAACTGATGAAAAGCTTTGTCAAAGCTTTAAATACAGATGTTCAAGGATTCCAAGATCTAAGAGAGAAGTTTTCCAGACTAAATGAGGCAAAATAAAAGGAGGAACATCATTGGGCCAGCAATTCGTCACATAATACAGGAAGTGTATTCTATAAAGAAAATGGTCGAGATTGAGGCTACTGAATGGGCATCGTTAAGGCGTGTGCTTTAATTTCTAGTGAAAGCAGATGCAATAAATCACAAAGTTGTAAATTTTTTAATATTCACATACAGCAATATGGATTGCAACATGTATTTGAATGAAATTAAATAAAAACCCTTAACCACAAAAAATATTTAAATTACTAGATACGTATTTCGACCACTATGTGGTCATCAACAGTAGGAATTTTAACTAATAATTAGTTGTTGTTCCGGAACACTTCAAAAGATATTCTCCTCACCACTTAGGCTGAAGTGAACCTTCCCAACATACAATTTACTAGAATGTTGCTTTAAACACTATCTAGGATATTCTCCTCAGACGCAGGCTGGTGTTCTCCACAACAAACAAGTGAATTGTCACAACGTATAACCAGTTATCAGCATTGATTCTGAAAATAAAATGACATAATTAAATTTATCATTGGAAACACTATTCGTGTTCCTTCAAAATACACTTCTTATAACACAAAGTCTAAAATGTTGCTTTTTAATCTTATTACTGTTACCCTTAATTAAATTATGTGCTTCTTAGAGACATTTGGTATATCTTTTCAAATATAAATAAAAGGCCAATCGCATTAAACGTTATAATGATAAAGGCAAAGTTCTTATTTACAGGTTAAATGTTTAGTTAGTCAAGTCTACTTCCTATTTCCATAAAACCAAATATGTTTAAAATTTACCTTCACTTAAGAACAATTTTAAAAATATTATCATAGCCAAACATAAGTACTGGTATTTATTCATATATGTTCAATCTAAAAAATGTTAACCAAGAAACAAACATTTCATATATTGATTATTGATATAAAGATTGATAGTAAACAATTTATAATATAAAAAGGTAACACGTTGGAATTATTAATTGGAATGCAGGTGTGTTTCTCAACCAACAAACATATGGGTATTTCACTTATGACAATTCAAAATAAATTATGTGTTCGGGTTTTCTCTAATTACAAAAGAATATCTATTAAAATCAAAGCCAAGGTTTTCAATTTTACAGTTAAATTGCAAGAATAACCATTAAACACTTCTTTTATTACATTTACACTATTAATTTTCTTATTGCTTTCTAATGACTAAAGCTTTTACAAAAGGCATATTAAATTTAAATTTATAACTCACCTTGAAAAATTACTTCATAACTGGCAAAAATTTTAGAAACTTTGCAGAACTGTTTCGAGACGAATAAGTATATCTTCTACTATTTATTCCAGGTCAATAACGATCAATATCCAACTACTAAATCTCGTTTTAAAATTTGTACTTCTAATAAACGTTATCTTAAATTTTTAACATGTCTTTTTTAATACGCCTCAACATGTTACAGCGTGCTCCGTACTAAGACACATACATTTCCTTTTTGTTAATAAATTACAGTGAATACTGTTAATGTTCCAACTCAAATTTAAGTTTCTTACATTTAGTAATAAGTTCCAGAAATAACACGCTATATAACCTTGTTCTAAATCCTTTATTTATAAATTATCTGTTTCCTAATGTACAATTACGTACGTATATAAGTAATTTCTTTATTGTTAAATTTACCGATACTTCTTTTATAAAAACATATCTGAGGTGAATCTGAATCGTAGTCTAATCAAAACGTTCATTAGTGTTCGTTTCCTCCAACAATCTTTGTTGGTTATTTTTGGTTTGATAAGTCAAAGTTAAATTCCATTCTTATCTAACTGCTTTGAAGCACATTTCTTGAGAATGTTGAAGTTACCTCGCCATTTGTACCTAGCATGTAAGTTATTATTACATATTTCGCTATTTTTCTAAAAATACCGTTTTAGCATTTAAATATGGAGCCTAGAGCACATAAATATTTATGTTTACCACCGTTAATTAGAATATAGTAAGTTGATTATAAATTAACATTATGTTTAGTTTCAACACGCCTCGTGTGAAATTTCCTTATCCTCATACATGTTTGATTTTATAGGGATTTTATACCACCCTGGAACTACCGACGACAAGACATTCCAGTTTATCTCCGTTTATTGTGTTTCCTACCTTTTAAATTACCTTATCGCTAGGATTTTGTATATGTGTCGTCCAGATATTATGTTTGAATTTTTTAATTACCTTATCGTTTGGTTGCTACAGTATATGAAGATGTGCGAGATATTTTTGTTTCCTTGCGTTTACCGCAGCCGATAAAGGTCGATGCTAGTTCCGTCAGAATATTTTGTGTATTCTGCTGTTCACCTATCCTTTTACTACCCGTAAAAAAGTAAGGTGCAAATTTATAAAAACTTTGAACAGTAGTATTTGTTTTATCTCTGCATATCAAACTTAACTAATTTTTAATATTTTGAGTAACCACGTTAAATATAAATCTCCATAATTAAATTAATTTTGTGTGCTCCATAACTGAAATAACTCTAGTTTGCTGTAAATTTAAAGTAACTTCTTGTTTACACTGAAAAGAATCTTATGGGGAGTTAATAAAATTGTATTTTCTACTAACCACTAACGAAAAGCAGAAGTGTCATTGCATCTTAGTAAGTACTTTTATTATAAACCAAACTAAGGCCGCGATTTTATCACGCACTTTGGCATGGTCATTTATATTACGTCTTCAACAGAGATGGACACGACTCTCTCTGCTCGGTATAAAACAGCATTCTCTATCAGTGCGCATCCCTTATCTCAATGCACGTATCAACACGGAGCATTTAATTTCAACCAACATAGACTCTGACAGACATAGACTCTAACACAGGATGATTTCATAAAGAGATTTATAAAAAACAAGCTTTAGGTTTATATTGCAATTAATAAACAAATGCTAAAAAGCAGCGATACTACTTAAAAAGAACAAAGTTCAAAGAATGTAAAATCTAGACGTATTAATTTTACAGAGAATTTAGTACATGGTAATCACCAACATAACTACTACAGCAAAGTTTTTCATTAAAGCGCTGAGTACATCATATTTATTACTAATCCAACTGCGTACCTTGCATTTGTTTATGCATTGATATAAATCGACTAACTGCTATATATTAGTTTACAAAGATACCAAGCGTATTAGTTGTTACAACTCTATCAGACAATTTATTGCATATCGCTTTACAGTTAAGACTAATACTGAACTCCTGTTGAGTTGCCAGGTTTATATATCGGGTTATTGAGGTTCTGTGTTACTTTAGAAACGACCGAAAGGTGTTTCTGCTCCCTACGCTATTCAATCTTGGGAGCTGTCATTCACACCTTGTTCGCTTAATAGGTTTTAATTATTTGGTTTCTAGATGGCCATGCGAAAGTGCTACAGTACTATTACAATACATTATGAACGTAATTCTTTTCCTTTTGCACTCATTGCGTGTTCCATTAAGCAGATATTTCATTAAAATCGTATTAAAAGGATGTCTATTCTTGTAAACGTGTTTTTTTCAATAAAACCTGTTTGGCCGGGAAAGAACAAAGTTAATGTGCAGTTACTAGCGATTACATTACTTTTATTTCAAATTGCATGATTTGGCACTACCATAGTGCATGTAATTTCATACACACAATTGCTGATAAATCTTTCATAACAACTCTATCATAGAAAAGTTATTGTGTGCACCTAGTTTACGAAATGCTATTGGTGCTTTCATCGTCTTGCAAACACAAATTAGCATTTAATGATCGGTTAGACAAGGTGCTACTTTGACAATCGCCTGATGTTTTTGTAACAAAATAAAGCCAAATCAAAAACTTTTGCTAACTTATTAAAATTTGGTATACGAATATAACAACTGTCTAAAGTCATGTTTGTTCAACACATACTAGTAGTGGTTCTACCCTCTCTTTGATTTTTTAACATCCTGTTAAGCTATCTAATTTAAACCGCATGTCAACCAACACTAAAAGAATAAGCAAATTTTAAGAGCATTGAATAATTGTAATGAGGTAATGTGCATTTGTAGTTTTTTAGGATATATGATTAAACTCCTCCAAATAAAACGTACACAAGGATTGAGAATCTTTGACACTGTCAATAATGTTAAATAAATTAAATCATTTATTACGTCCTATGTAGTTTGGCCCACTTTGGGGATTATTTGTAACAAAAGGAAATGTATATAACTCTAGGGAAATGTACTTATATTAAATCAATTTAGGTTATGCTATAAATATTGTATATAAGATAGGCGCATTTATACCGTATCACAGTATGTAATAAATTGTTAGTCCACTACATGAATAATTTTTGTGTATTAAAAAATAATATTGAAATAAATTTCTTTTATTAATTTTGAAAATTTGAATCCTATCTAGATTATTTAAACGGAATAAGATTCATAATGAGACACATGGATCGATGATAATCACGCCTGCAAAGTATAGAAACGTGCATACAGTTTCAAATGGCTAGTGAAAAAACCGAATATATGTAAATAATCAAAGCATTTGGTTATAAAAACTTCTCCGTCTCTTGAAACTATCAAAACTTCAATCAAGATGCGCTTGAACGGCCGTAAGTTTCATCCTCTTCAAAATCATTTAAGGGGTTTTATCTACTGCACGCAGAACATTTAATGGCATATCCATAGCTTGCTGCAAAATACATCTGAATCAGTGACAGCAGTATAACAATAGATTTGCAGCAATTCATGTTTTAGATAAAATATTTTTATTAATATTTGCATAGGTTATAAGTAAGATCAAATAGCGTACAATCTACACTTTAGAAACGTATGATCAGGCAACCAAATATACAGCATCTCATGCAATTGAATCAAGAGCTCCCAGATTAAATTATTGCAACATTATGGAATTTGCACGAATATTTTGAAAACAGCTTTTGAAACCTTTCAGAATTATTGCAGTTAAATTAATAGTGTGGCATATATTACTGCAGATAAACTACACAATCAGTTAATAACATAACATTCAAATATAATAACAATTATACTTTATCACTAGGACTTTCACTTTCACTGAAAACATTTACTTTCCACTTAACAATTTAACATTAGTGACCTGGTCGACCTTCTATTTATGTCTATATAAGCAAATGTAACAATAGGAAAGCAGCTTTGTATTCATTTAGGCTTATAGCTTGTGATACTTAGTTCAAATATTGTAAAATAAAATTTTTAAAAACATTATGTTCTTGAAACTTAATTGGCCCTGCGAACAGGATAGTTCTAATAGTATTGCAGCAGTAACTGGTGATTTTCAAATCTTTGATGAACATCCGATTCGTCTGAGTTGGTTAGTAGTAGATTTATATGGAAGAAGTAACTTGGAACATCAATCGCTGAAATACCAAAACCTTACAGAAACCTGGAAACTGCTGCAAACCATTCAACTGGACAACCTTTGAAAGAAAATGTTTTTGGTATCAGTTTTAGTGTGAGTACCCATCTTATTATTATATCCTTTACCTTTTCTGTATCACAAACATTTATTAATATTGCTTTATGAATAATAGAGATAGATCTCCTATTCAATTTTACAAAAATTTTGATAACGCACATATAAATAATACAATGGCTGTTAATTTTTGTGAGTTAAACCTCGCTAAAGAAATAATTCCGTCTTACGAAGGAGGTAGTAAAAATCTATCATACTTCATACAACAATGTGAAAAATTCATAGATACGTATAGAATAATAATCCCAGGACAAGAGAAATGCTCATTTAATAAATTGTTATTTGAGCTATGTTGTTCAAAGTTAACTGGTGCCGCCAGGGACACATTAGTAATTTCTAATTGCACTACATGGTCACAAGTAAAAGACGCGTTATTAAACAGATTTGGTGATTAAAGAAACGAAATTTTGTTAAAAAATGACTTAATTACATGCTACCAATTAACAAGCGAGTCATATAACGATTATACTAGCGCATAAAACCACCAACTCAATTCCCTCGTGAATTCGTAAATATCCAGTCTAGACCCATTCAAACGAATTTTCCTATAAAGTCGCAAGTTTTTGGTAAGAAACCTGAATATAAACCAGAACCGATGTCTGTTAGCACAAGAAATACGTTCCGAAACACTAATAATAATAGTAATATTCAAAAGAACTTTTTGAATTACCCGAACTTCGCTCCAGTGGATCTTCACTATGTTGAACAACCTCAGTGTTACAGTGAAAGAGACATAGCCGAATTCAAAAACGACGATTACCATGACAGCTTTGACCCGACTGATTGTCCTGAATCTCAACCTAAGGAAGACTTAGATGAGGAAAATTTTTGGTTACCGGCTTCAAAAAAATAAATATTGATCTAAATTCCATTCAAGATAAACAAAAACTCCCATTTATAACCATACCCAGCCTTAATTTGAAAATCCTTATTGATTCCGGCGCATCGAACTCTATTATAAACCCCGGACCGGCATTCAAATTTTTCAAAGACAAAATTTCTCATAAAACCGTTTCAGTTAAAAGTCTAAATAAAATAATAGCTGATGACAAAAATATAAAATATCCTTTATTCCAAGAACTAGGTATTACGAGAGACATTAAATTTCACATAATAAAGTGGCATAACAGTTTTGACCCCCTTATAGGTAGTCATGACTTTCAAAAACTAGGAACAGAAATAGACTATAAAAATCAGGTTTTGGAGATAAATAAAACTTGGATTCCGTTCTTCTTAGAATTGAATCCTAAAATTTCGGGTCTCTTAAACAGACTGTAAATAACTATTTAAAGATCCTAGTTAATATAGACAACGGCGAAGTCATAATTCCAGAAACAGGTCATTTAAATCCAGAGGAAAAACTTCAAATTGTAAATATTTGTAGAAAATATAAAAGTATATTTTATAAAGAAAATTTCGACTTAACCTATACTAACGCCGTCAAACATAAAATTCGAACCACAGATAGTGACCTTATCTTTTGTAAATCGTTCCGTCATCCTTTCCATTTGAAGGAAGAAATTCAAAATCAACTTCGAAAACTTATACAAAACAAAATCATTCGTCCCGGCATATCTCCATATAGCTTTCCCGTATTGATAGTCCCGAAGAAAAATGACGCAAGTGGTAAAAGAAAATTTAGATTAGTTGTAGATTATAGGAAATTAAACGACAAAACTATCGAGGATAAATACCCCCTACCCAGAATCGAGGAAATTTTGGATAATCTAGGAAGATGCTAATATTTTTCCGTTCTCGACTTGCCACGAGGTTTCCACCATATTGAACTAGACAAAGAATCTATAGAAAAAACGGTATTCACTATTGACAATGGCCGTTATGAATACGCCCGATTACTCTTCAGCTTAAAAATGCCCCTAGCGTATTCCAATGTCCTTAAAGAACACTTATACAAATTGTGCTTCGTCTATATGGACGATGTGGTCATATCTTCGAAATCTTTACAAGAACATCTAATACATATCAAACAAATTTTTGAAAAATTGAACCAATACAATCCCAATGTCCAATTGGATAAATCAGAATTTTTAAGAAAAAAAGTTGCATCTTTGGGTAACGGTATAACCCCGCAAGGCACAAACTCTAACCCAGACAAAATCAAAGCTGTCCAAAAATACCCATTACCAAAAAATACCAAAGAAATCAAATCTCTCTTGGGTTTGATAGGTTTTTACAGACGTTTCATAAAAGACTTTGCCAGAATAGTTCAACCCTTCACTAAATGCTTGAAAAAAGGAAGCAGGATAAATATTGACAACCAAAACTACTTATCTAGTTTTAAACTCTGCAAAGAATTATTTACAAATGACCCCGTGCTAAAATATCCAGACTTCGACAAAACTTTTCATCCAACGACTGACGCTTCACGTATTGCAATAGGCGAGTACTTTCGCAAAAGTCCCAACCTATTTCCTTTTACTCAAGAACGCTTAATAGCGCAGAACGAAATTATTCCACCATAGAGCGCGAGCTTTTAGTAATAGCAAAAACAACTAAGCACTATCGACCTTATTTATTTGGGAAACAATTTGTCATCGAAACAGATCACAAACCTCTAGTGTGGCTATTCTCGATCAAAGACCCTAACTGACGACTCACAAAATGGCGACTGAGACTAGAAGAATTCGATTATAAAATTTCGTATAAGAAGGGCAAAGAGAATTACGTGGCTGACGCTCTTTCGCGAATCGAAATTAATACGAAAGAAACCGCACCAGACGACGACCTAGATTTACTTTCGATCTTTCCACAAGTAGACCTAGAGCAAGATTTTTCTTTAGAAGAACATGATGAGATCTTAAACAACAATCCCACACAAAACTCTCTACAAGAAAACGAAACACACGACAATACGAGGCATACCTTATATGTAAAATTTTTCAATGCTCCAACCGAAGATACGATATTGGCCAGAAAGCGAGTTTCTTTTTACCAAGAAAATTTTGAATTTTGCCGAACCCTTGCTGTTCCAAGCTAGGTAGGGATCTTTAACGTGCGTGACAACACTCACACACGGGACCTCCATTTTAGCTCTTATCCGAACGAGGGTGTATTTTTGTGAAAAATGCTCGCCTAAGATATTTCAAGCGGACCGTGTCGGGATTCAAACCCGAGACCTTGGGCGTAGTAGTCACACACATACCAACTACGCCACGGAGCCGCCTAATACGAGGCATACCGCCATAGAAGATCCCGTTTTTACTATACCGATTTCTGACAAACCACTTAGTTACTTTTCCTTCAGATCAATCTTCAAAACCGGCGATCAATTTAATATCACTCACAAAACTCCATTTTCAAAACATACACTGTTAACATTAGAGCAGGACAAGAAGACGAAAACATTACCCGAACTTTAAAACAGATCATAAACCCGAAAAATCTCTACGGAATCTATTTTAAAGACCAAAAAATAGAATAAAAATTTATCGATATATCTCAGAGGCTGTTTAACAACACGGTTCAAATAATAAAATATAACTGTTAAGCCAAGGATGTAGAAGATTCAAACCAGCAATCAGAAATAATAAATGAATATCACTCCCGAAATCACAACCGCATTACTGAAACTCAGAAAAAATTAAAAACCTTGTATTATTGGCCTAATATGAAAACGAGAATAAACAAAATAATAAACGAATGCGAAATCTGCGTAATCAATAACTATAAACGAAATCCCTACAGAATTGCATTTTCAGAACCGCTAGTGGCGAAAAGACCCTTCGATGTAATTCACATAGACACATTTAGCTTCGAAAACCACAAATTCCCAACAATAATAGACCTATTCTCAAAATACACACAGACATAATATTAGTGATGCCTCAAGTATAAGCGTCCTTAATAAACTAAGACACTATTTTTCACACCACGGTTGTCCGAAACGTATGGTTTGCAATGAAGGCAAAGAATTTAAAAACTCCACGTTTCAGGAGTATTTTAAAACTTTTAAAATCGACCTACATTTTACTATAAATTATAACAGCAACTCTAATGCCCCAATTGAAAGAGTACACTCGACGCTAATAGAAAAATTACGAATTCGAAAACACGAGACAAAAACGAGGACCCACAGAATCACATGATATCAGCCGTCTCAATCAATCTATTCATTCAACAGCTGGTTATACCCCATTCTCTTTACTGTATGGGCCATATGACAATTTAAATCTCCACGATTACGAACACTATAACGAAGGACGAAAAAAATTAAATTTTACTTTTTTACGAACAACTCGACAAAGAAACAAAAAGGCTTGAAAAAAGAAACGAAAACACCCCAAAATCATAGGAAATCATTGGACCCATTGTCTATTTCAAAAAACCTCAGATTGTAACTTGCCTTATCGTGCTTCTAAATCATTTTGAAACATTATTTCTTTCTTAATAGATATTTACTTTGTTACTTAAATCTTCTGGGAGACCTTATCATCAGGGCTAAAACCGTGGGTTCTTTGTTTTATCTCTGCGATAGTATACACATGGAAATAATTTATCCAACAAAAACTTCACTGATTTAGTTTGAAATAAGACAAACAACATGTGATATAAATACGTATAATAATTGTAATTGAACTAACAAGATAATCAAGCTGCAAAATTATTTTAGTAAAACTAATAAAAATTTAATCTTTAAACAATTTTAATTCTCTTAGAACTTTAACAAAACTGTAAATTTTACTTCAGTAAATTTTCTTTCTTTTCTTTTTAATACTTACAGTGTAGCAAAGGCTAACAAAATAAACCGTCGTGATATGAGCTCATGTCCCGGAGGTTTTTACAAGATAAAATTTAGAACGTATTTATTCAAACATAAATTAAAGCATTGCATCTTCACAATGCAATTAGTATAGAAACATTTGCGACACAAACAATTATTATAAGTTTTTTTATAAAAATGTAAATTGGATATATACATAAATACCTGAATAAAGTATTTTCAACGTATTTGACCTCAACACACTTCAGGGCAAAACGCGATCAATGGAAATAACCACATATGGTGTGACCTCATGGCGGACACTCGAACACCTGATCCTCTAACCCAAAGTATCTTAATCCAAAAAGCAAGCTTTCCAGGAATCAATCCAAGATATAGATACAGTGTAAATTAGTTCAATATCTCTGCTGATAATTTCTAATTTATTCGTTTTATAATACTCGAACAAGTATTCAAATTCACTTAAATGGCAATCTAACCAAAACCATATTGAAGTGAACAACACGTTTTAAATATTAAATTAATTTTGATTTGCTACAACAGATAACCTTATGTAAAAATCATTGTATAATAAATAAAATCAGCTTACCCCTAGCCGGCAATTTAATTTATTCTTAAGCAGAAACGTTTCTAACAAGCAAACTAACGTTTGGAAAATAGCACGCTGCTTCGTGTCCATCTTCCACCAAAAGTTGAATAAGATAGCCCGATCTTATCAAGTGCGCAGAATACTAAAATATGCCTTCTGATCCCTACCTAACAGAATTTCGACTCATAAGACAAAGGAACTTGCTTTTCCGTTTAACGTATAATCTAAATGGAGGTGAATAAAGTTGCCTAACGTACAGATTCGTAGCAGTTAAATCGAACTGTTACAAGATCAGAAAAACGGATCCCCCCTATGATAAGGTATTTGTGACTTCCGTAGAACAAAATAAAATCATAGGTACTAAGGATAAGTCTAACAGAAATGCAAATATTCATGTCAGAAAAATTAAAAGATTAAGGAAAATATTTCCCTTGCAGGATCACCTTGATCCCAGACAACCAGGGACTTTAAGTTCTGCAGATTAATACTAACGGGTATTTCCTGGAAGATCTTGGCCCGGCAAAACTGCTAAGCCATCATCACAAATTTTACTTTTTCTTTAACATCACTAACATAGAACTAGGTTTTAAGAAATTATTACTTAATGCGGCTGTATTGGAATTAAGATACACGGATGACTATAACGAATTAGCAATACAGAACTTAAGGGATACTACCCTTCAAGTCGAAAGACAACTATCGAAATTACAACACAATAGACCAAAGAGAGGATTACTTGACGGAGCTGGAACAATAATAAAATTCATAACTGGCAACCCGGATAACAATGATCATATCGAAATTAATACAAACATTGATGCGTTACACAGTAACCAACATAAGTTGGTCAAGCAGATGGACAAATACGTATCTTTTGCCAACCACATAAGAGAAAGGTATAATAGAAATTTAGAAATAATCAATTACAACATAAACGCAAACCTAAGACTTATAAAGAACATCTGTAACGCACTAGAAAACAATGCGCAAATAAAATACAATCATTATCTAGGATCACAACTACTAAGCATTCTCGAAAGTATCGAACGGACCATTTCATTAGCGTTTTTGGAAGCAGCCAATTTAGAGATGTTTTTCTAATGAAGCCCTTATGGAAATCTGCAGCCATTTGAGTATTATTTATAAAGCAAGTGGACTAATTAACTTGTACAATACACACCCTTTTAAGGTGTTACAATTTTCAAAATTTAAAATAATTCCAACACGTAGTATTGTTACATATATGTTGTACATTCTTATCCTTAAGATTCCTACCTATAAATACTCAAACATTTACCCGAGCAGTAGATAAGCAAGGTTACCACGAGACCAAAAAAAACGGTTTTCTTATGGGATTTAACATGGAAAATTCTAAGATCCAAAAAGACCATTTTTGGTAGATACAAAGATCATTCACCCCGGGTGATCCTACATTGTAGTAGGGTAAATAGAGGGCTATCACTTACCCCTCTGACGTCACAACTCAATGTTAATTTCCATTTAGCACCGTTCATTTAGCACCCATGTATCAGACAGGGACAGACATATCCCGTTGAGAGATAGACATGCATACGATAGTTTTCTTCGACTAAGCATTTTTTAGCCGCAGGCACGGGCTCGACACTCCGATCTGGACAATCTAACCTGAATTAGCAAGTATTCGCACATCTGGTGGCAGTAATAAATAACATTGTCATCTTAAATCTGCACAATAGTTTTCTTCGACTAGCCATTGCATCTTTCGAGATAAACCTATTTTGCGTGATATCAATTAACATTAGATTTCTCTCAGCTACCCGAATTTCTAGGAGTTTTTGAGATAGCATCACCCCCAAGGGAGCTACCGCAATCTTAAGATTTTTTTGCCCTGATAAATTTTTTAACCATGCGATACGTCAAACTAATATAGAATTTTACGCACATTTCGAATCTGCAAACAGATTTAAAATCCGACCACCTCCTACAAAGTTACACCCTTTAAAGTCCTGAAGCTCTAAATTTTGCTCTTTGCTTCCACATCTGAACCAAATAGTTTTCTACGACTAGCCATTGCATCTTTCGAGTTAAACCTATCTTGTTTGGTATCAATTAGTATTAGATTTTTCTTAGCTACCCGAATTTCTAGGAATTTTTTAAGATAGCATCATCCCCCAGAGAGCTACCCTCATTTTAAGATTTTTTACCAGTAGCGATTTCTCACCGTTCTTATAAATTTTTTTAGCCATGCGATACGTCAAACTAATCTAGAATTTTACGCAAAATTCGAATCTGCAAACAGATTTAAAATAGGACCACGCTTTACAAAGTTACATTTTTAAAGCTCCCAAATCTCTTTAAAATTTTTGTTCATTTATGACATATGCTTTAACCAAATACTTAGAGGTATTAACACAAATAAATTAAGCACGCAAAAGTTTAATAATTTATTTTATCCGATTTACAGTTTAATACACTAATTACAATTTTTACAAAGTATAACATTATCATTTTAGTGTAGCCGAATCCAAGCAGGTTAAAGTAACCTGTAACAAAAAAAAACATTAATGTGTTTAAAAATACCTATAACAAAAAAGAGATTAATGTACTGTTTAATAAGAGAGGAAACGTGTTTTCGGTCAATAAGACATATTGTCGTTAATCCAACAATATGAGAATAATGTAAAACATTCCAATGTAATGTGTTTTTAATATGTAAATGGGAAGGTCAAGTTTAACGTAGTCATAACCCGAATTACATGTGAAAGTGATGCATAATTTCTTTTTAAAAGTGTATATCTTCTCCAAACAAACACGTTAATTACAGGAGGAAAGTACGCTAAATGCGAGTCAATTAATTGCAATTTAATACTGCTTACTGACCTACCTTAATTGTTTGTACAAGGAAACACAATAAAATATGTACAAATATAGCAACTATGTTATATATTTAAGCCCCATGCGTAAGCTGCTGTACTATTAGGAATTATGTACCTTTTGTTGTCCTCGTCCGACAAACTGATTTTATTAATTAATTGGGTATAAAGTTAGTGTTTACATTGTTTTGCTTAAGACCTCGTACATATTTTCCAGATTACTAGAAAACGTTATAACCATATTTTTTGTGTTAAACGATTTCACATCGGTAGCCTTTTCTCCCATTTTTGTGTAAACGCCGTAGAGTTCGCAATAGACTTTATTGCTGTATGTTGTATTATTTTTTCATTAAGTAATCGAATAAACCGCTCTTTCTGCTTCCAAAGAAACTCGGAGACTCCATCGTCGGCACTGGCGTTCTTTATGCGATAGCTAGCCATACGGTTGTTAAACGCTGTGCTAACCATTTCTACGCCATCTTCGCCAGTAGCGGTAACTGCGGCATTTTTATGTCTGTTGCTTCTCAAGTGTGCGGCATAGGTAGTCGTTTCCATCTCGAAATTGCATACTTTACACAGAATTTGTGGTTGCTTCGTACAAGATCCTTTAACAGCTGTCGGAGCTGAACGTTTACGGCTTTGACATTCCGTGCTGTTTTTCCTTGTGTCGCTGTAAGCTGTCCATTCTCGTAAAAGCGATACCGCAAGACCCACAGTTTAAGTACTTTGCTGCTGACGGATGTATAAGCTTAACCGTAGACGATGTTACACCACGATATTTGTTCTGGTGCCGTTTGAAAGCATTTTTCCAGGTATAGGAAGCACCGCAAGCGTTGCATTTAAAAACGTTTGCAGGTACCATTTTAGTACAAAACAAAATCCGCACTATAGGACTTTGGTTGAATTTGTAAGCGATCTAACTTATAACTAAAAGAGTTTACTCTTGCGTACCTGCTCTATGTACCCTATAGAATGCGCATCCTTGCCGACCTCGGTCGGATAACAAAACAGTTCCTAAACCAGAGAATGTAAGCGATATGGCGGTGTTCGACATATTCGACTATCTTCGGCAATATAAGCGCCCACTCTGTAGGATACATAAGGGGACAATTTTTTCGTATTCAATTTAGTATTCGACAGTAGTTAGAACGGTAAACAAGAGCGTTTTCAAGGTGATTAACGTTTCTCAACTTCTTGGGAATAAAGTGAAACCGACAAATGAGCGATTTGAATTATGGCTGTTGGCAGAAAATATGTGCAACAATAATCTGGTGACAGAAATTGGTATTATTTGTTATGTCGAAGGCGAACAGATGCTGACTGGCGGACTACACACACCAATTACAGAACCATTTTGTGACAATATAATGTTGGTTAAAATTTGCGACCTTTCTGACGCCGAACAAACATCTGCAAACAAAAAGATGTTTTTCCTAAAAAAAGAAAGTTGTGGTGCATTTAACAGCTATCTACGAAGAAAGTTTGACCGATTTGTTTCCACTAGGCATGGTGTTAAAGCTAAGCTTCCGTTTTCTCTGGAAAGCACCAACAAGATGGGCCAGAGAGTAAAAGAAATTATCGGAAAAAAAACCTCGAATGCATTAATAAAAAATTCCAAAATCCTATATGTGTTCCATACAAAGTGGAACTAGCAGATGTTAAGTTGGAAACTTTATTGGAGGAACTACCAGATATATTAGACAAACTCGAAAAAGATTATTTCTATCTTTTTGACATGGATGTAACCCAAGATTTTGCTGGCATATTTAGCAAGATGGAGATGTGTAATTATTTAACTACAAACCATAACTTTTGCTATAAGGGCGAATACGAAGAAAAGTGTAATATTATAGTTGACAACGATAAAACTGTGGAAATTGATTGTTTAACATGGCTAACAACCAATGCAAGAATTAAGATATACAACAAATTTGTGTGTCAAATAACAAGTCCTGGTGTTAATAAACAACTTGGCAATCATATACTAGATTTTTTACATTGTCCAGATGTACGTTTAAGGGAAACATTTGCATCTACTTTGGCTAAAGAACATGGTATTACGCGATTGGAGGCGAAAATATACAATTGTGCAATTGGAGTTATGTCAGTGCGGAACGGGTGTATAAACCCTTAAAAGACTGTTAAACCTTATTGGAACATAGTAAGTTATACTTCCTAAAGGCGCCAATGCACTCGGTACCACTTGCCAAAATGTGTAGTAAGCTATCGGCCAAGCTACAAAATAGCTGCTGTTTAGTGTATAATAACTTGTTACAGTACGTGTATTGGGAGAATGGCAATACAAAGAAATTGACGGGCTTGCAAATTAAGTTTTCCGAAAAACCAGAGGAAAGGGAAAAATTGATAAAGTATGTGCTTTCGGCTTTTAGTTTTAACTATTTACCTGTAAATTATTTGGAGATAGTAGAGGAGGAAGATGGCCAAGATAAAATAAAAATCTTACACAAGTGCTACATTAAAGCAGGTAGTACATATTTTACGCAATCTGCAACACCATATTCTACAATTCCGAAAGAAATAGTCATTTCGGAATTGGGGTTGATAGATACGCCTAACATTCGTCCAGAGGTTGTACGACAACGCGTAAATATTGGCAGTAAACTCTATCCGTTTACGCTAAAGGAAATTGTCCCATTATGCATACCATACGCTGTAAGTGGAAGAAAAAGACATCTGGAATTAGAGGAAATGGATGCAAAAAAGCGAAAGTTGGACTACATGGAAAACACTGCGATAGTACGCAAACAATACAAAGATGTGTTAGACAAAGAACATCTTATTAGAGAAAATGAGGAAGAATTAACAGATTATTTTATGTGCCGATGGACTGACTTAGATACATCTGGTTTCTACAAGTTGTATGTATTTGTGGTTAGTAAAAAAAGACTCTTTTAGTTATGTAGGCGTTGTTGCGGAAAAGGATGATACTAAATCCGTATATTTTTTAAAAGGTTATTCTAAAAACGTATTTATCGAAATGGCAGATAACATAGACAACCTAAGCAATGCGGGTTTCCTAACCTTTGCGTACACCACACGCAAAGGGGTTCCGTTAAACATTGTATATTTGCCTAGTAAAGAACCTTTCGGATCATTTAAAACCGAGGGTCTTACAACCTATAACAACCGTATATTTCCAAAAGTTTTTAACTTAACTTCTACTAAATTGACTGCAGCAGGCTCTACCGGAGTGGCTCTACTAAGACAGTCAGGGACTATATTAAACTTTCCTTTGCGATTACTCAGATCAAAAATGTGTTGTCTTAATCGTACTGCCCATCTAACCAACTTTCCGGCGAGGTTCTGGATGTTATTCAACCACAACAACGAGAAGTGATCGGTTATTACGATGAAACGGGTGCCTTCGACCCAAGGTCAAAATTTCTCTATCGCGAATATAACAGCTAAACACTCCTTTTCCGTTGTGGAGTAGTTACGCTCAGTGCGACTGAGGGACTTACTCGCATACGAGATAACGCGCTCCTCGCCATTTGTGTTTTGAACTAGGACAGCTCCTAACCCGGTATTGCTAGCATCACACTCTACAACAAATGGTTTTGAGTAGTCTGGTTGTGCAAGAAGAGGGGCAGAGACCAAGGCCTGTTTAATCTTGACAAAAGAAGTCTCCGCTTCTGGAGTCCAAACCACCTCCTGACCTTTTTTCTTTCTCTTCAACAAATCATTAATGGGCGAAACTAACGTAGAAAAATCCTTAACAAACGGCGGTACCAACTGCACATTCCGATGAAGCGTTTGACACCAGTGGTAGTTTTGGACCTGGGAAAATTCGCCATTGCTGAAACTTTCTCCGGATCTGTGCAAAGAAAGTTCGAGCCTACAATATATCCCAAAAGCTTCAAAGATTTCTTAAAATACTAACATTTCTTGAGGTTGATAGTTAGATTGGCCTCTTTAAGACGCGCCTTTACCTCATTCAGAAGTCTCAAATGTTCTTCGAAAGTAGGTGAACACAAAATGGTGTCATCCAAATAACAAAATATAGACGGTTCAAACTGAGGACCAAAAATCGCATCCACCAGACGCTGCTGAGTTTGTGCCGAATTCCTTAAACCAAACGGAACCGTGACGAACTTGAATTGACCTCTAGAGATCACACTAAACGCAGTTTTCTCTTGGGAAGTTTCAGAGAGAGGGATCTGCCAAAAACTCTTCCTGAGGTCTAAGCTAGATATGTATTTTGCTCCTCTTAAGTTATTAAGAATTCTATCAATATTAGGAAATCTTCTTTCAATCGACTTACTAAAGATCTCCAATCCTTCACGGAATTCCTAATTTGTCTAAACCAAACAAGGGCATCATTCACGAATAACTCTACAGAGGCGTTATACAAGTCGTCCTCAGTTACTCTACGTGACTGTGCTAACTCTTCGATTCTTTCCAGCAATGAAAAAAGCTGTCTAGGATCTCCAGAAAACTTAACAGACCAAGTTCCTATGGGTAAGGGTGGTGTTACATACGTAACTGTATTAAGGGGCTCATTACTAACAGGGAGAGATAAGTTTACCGACTCGTTTAAACTACTAGGCTTATCTTTCGTCTTGTCGAACAGTTCTGCTTCGATAATAAGGATCGTAGCCAACGTCTCTCGCACAAATACAACTCTTGAGTTGCTGCCGTCGGACCGGCTTCCACCGCATCTAACGACAGGGCGAAAAAGAGGGGTGCATGATCCCACCTTGGAGTTGTCCTCTCATTACAACAAAAAGCGACCATCGATCGTGGCTTTAAAGGCCACCGGAAGAAACTATAGTAAGTACAAGTAAAATTAATTTATTGATGTCAAAAAGTACAATTTTACTACACCATAAATACTCACCACGCTGGAAGGCGTGCGCAAAATTTTCATAAGGAAAACGAAACGAAGAAAACCAGAACGGATGTTTTCGTCGCGTGAGTTGAAAAGCAAATGAATGTTAATTTCGTTAAACTAATAACCAGAGCTCAAGGTAATATTGTTGCAAAGGATTAAAAAAACACGATTTTATCGAATAGTACGCGGTTTTAGTTCAACGAATCTTTCGATGAAAAACACATAAGAATCAATTATCGGATATCTAGAACAAGTTATTCGCTAGTTAATTATAGCATAAACTATACGTTGAGGAATTCTGAGAAAGAGTATTTATTATTAATTAGGCGGTAGGATTTAACAATAGAAATAAAATTTATACGAACGGAGAATGCATTAACAAGCAAAAGGGTTATCTTAATTTACCGAATTAATTTTCGTTCGTAAAGAAAATGGGATTGGAGTTGAAAATCATTAGACAGCGTATTTATTATTAATTATGAATTAACGATTTTACTTAACAGAAGAAACGGAATTTATTCGAACGGATAATGAATTAATAAGGGAGAAAAAGGGTAATTAATTTGTGCTGAAAATAAACGTAACAACTTGCGGTGCTAGAGGTTTCAAATAGGAACATGGTATACCGATATTCAGATTATATACCGGAGTGGAGGATGTTAAGAAAGTCATATCTCCTAAAATGGCCATGTAGACAGTCACCGCTACTTACTGTTTATTTTATTTACATAATTTGACTTTTAAAAGTTGTACAATCCTACTCAAAACCTAATTATTTTGAATGAGGTTAAAGCTAGGACCACTACAATAAACTGGAATTTAGGTTACATACTAGACGTAGTTATCTTTCTTTTGAATTAATTTCCTAACAAAAAGAATTTAAGGATTTTTAGACTACTAAAATTATTAGCTGCATTATAGATGAACATGTCAACGTGTTCCAAATATAACGGGCACAAGGTTCTACTGCATATTTTATAAGGTAAACAAAAATGTATGACATTGCCAAGGTTGTTTTACAGGTATTAATATTTTCACGTACAATTTCATTTGGGGGTTATTGTATAAGACCATTTGTAACTAAGAAAGTGTAATTATTTATAGTTAATGAATACTTTCGGGAACGATTTGGGTTATGCTGTATATTAAGTTAGTCATAGGTATTTCTGCAATGTATAATGTTGCAAATCTCTGGATCACTTCGTTAACGCCTTCATGAACTCCAAAAATAAATGTTTTATCAAATATAGCAATGTTTTCAATATTCTTTATTACTTTAGTACAAAAGAATTTAAAAGTTTCCCAGTAAAACTGATGACAACAAATTCTGCAATTCTAAACAACACGTAATATGACGTAGTGGAGAAGGAGAAAATATTTAAGTAAACCATGAATTTGTATATAAGCGC